>WEIS01014840.1:0-23959 GCA_013389965.1 Todus mexicanus | reverse complement strand
TTTTCTATGCAAAGCTACCAAAGAAAGGTAGAAAAAAGTCAAGAAAGACCTTTTTAATCCTGAGTGCTCTTTTCCAGCGTGAAGCCACCAGGTCACCGTACAAGATGGTGCTGTAAACATTAAGTGCTAGAGATCCCATATTCTCATACAGGCTAAGGATGCAGAAACTTATTCAGCAGCACCTAAGTGGCACAGTCTATCACTGTTCCTCTCCTTTGTTATTCATTGTGCTTTTATATTTCTATGAATGAACTTTCTGTATAAACAGCAACTCTCTTATTCTCAAGTCAGCACAGCCTGTTGAAAAACATACTACAGAGTTCCACTCTTATGAGGAGACGTTACTCTTTACCCTTATACGCCTTCGGTGTTCCTAATTTGGGACTGAAAGAACGAAACTACATTTCACCTGCAGAAATGTATAAATGCAGCCACATGCTTTTAAGCATATCATGACACAGAATGCCTATAATGCAACACTCCCATTTCAATTGAATCCATTAAAAACATTAAATAATAGGGGTTTGTTATCTTAAAAGTAGAAGAGGTACTTATAGAAGGATGATCATAAAACAGTAATTCTATCACAAGTGTGTTGCAAAGCAGTAAGAATATGCAACAACAGCTACAGGTCTTCAGCATGTGCCAGAGATGGGTTTAGGTAATGAAGTAACTCAAATGAAACAATCCTCCTGACTTCAACAGAGCCAAGTTTTCTATCCTGGTCTTACTGCGATCAAGTCCTGTACCCATCGTGCACAGCTGAGCCAGAGCTACAGACAATCCTTATCATCCTCCAGCCACATCTGAAGAAACCTGACTCCTGCCTTCTGTCTAAAGGTACAAGAAGACAGGCACTTGGGAGAGTGTCACTGAGAGGGGCTGATCTAAGCCACCCTTGGGTTACCAAGGCATTGAGTGCCTGGCACAGATAAGAGCACCTCTGGACTACAGATAAAAAGAGTATGAAAATACAAGAGGAGGGGCTGACTCAAAAATCTGCTTTCCCAAGTAATACCGTGCTGGGAAGCATCTCCTCTGCTCTGCTCCCAGCATTTTGAGGAACAGAGGGCTTTTGGAAATCAGAATTAGTCTTTTCACTACTCATTTGCAGGGACACAGACTGTGGCACTCTGGCTGCAGCAAGGTAACAGCAGCAGGAGAACACCAATGTTCAGCTCCAGCACAATAAATGCAAATATTGAAACAGACACAATGAAGACCTTCAAGCACCCCTGTGCACACATGCATCTTCATGGCCACACACGCATACCACGCCTCCCATTAGGAGAAACCCCTTTCTTCTCCATTTGCCCTTTTCTCACTCTTGCTCTCCTTGGGATGGCCAGCAGAGCTTAGCAAATGGCCGTTTCAGGCCAGAGCATCCCCCTACAGTGTGATCTTTTACTCCTCAAAGGTGTTAAAATGTAACACGTGCAAGAAGGGGTTTAGCTCACATGGGAACAGGGCATTGACACTTGCAAAAGCTGGTGAAGCAGAAAAAGGGGCTTTCCAGGCCCGCATACCCCTGCAGTCACAAGCAAGAGGTTGGCAGCGTGGGAAAGTTTGTCACTGATTATGCACAAAATAGTTGGGTATTAGCAGTACAATAGCACTAACTTGCTTTGAGTTGGTTATCTGAGTGCAAAACCCCATTGCTACAACTGCAGTAGAAGAGCAAACTGTCTGAAGTCAGATTATAGATTATTCCAAGATCAGAAATAGCCCTCCAGGTTCTTCAGCAGACACAATAGCAGCTTTCTTCTGCAACTAGAGCATAAAAAGCCTTGAACCTTCCAAACCGCTTGCACCACGTGAAACCTTTTACGCAGCCTGCAAACACCCTTCTCAACAGTGAGCTCATCAGATTGCAGTATGCCCGTCAAGGGGGTTTCTTCATCTGCACCAGGAGCAGGGATTGAATGTCTTTGCCTGCTGGTGCTCAGGGTGGGCCAGCCCAGCCCTGTAGCTGCCAGCCAGAGCCCAGACACTGGCCAGCCACTCCTCACACTTGTTCATGCCAGACCAGAAGCTGCTGCTGCAGCAGAAGGTGGCAGAGATGCTACGCTAGTGGCACTTGTGCTCTTTAAAGCATGTTGTGTTTGATCCCCTGCATAGAAAGGATCTGTTTTGCAGGCTGCTTGTCACCTGCTCCTCCAGACAACTGCCCATGAACCAAAATCTGGGATTTTGTCTTGACTGTGCTGATCAGATCTGAATTAGCAACCTAAGGTTGCAAGGCCAATTACGAAGGGATTTTTCCACAGGGTTTCTTAAAATGAAATCACAAGCAAAAAATGTAGCTTAGACTTTCAAAAGCTGCAATTTGCTAAGGCCTTAAGGGTGTTTTGGCAAACTTCACAACTTTGCTCAAATATCATGAGCCTCTCTCTGCTGCCGAACTTCAAGGTAAAGTTCTGCTCCACAGACCCCTTACTGTCAGTATGAGCCTAGTAGCAAGACCATTCTGTGTGCCTCAGTGTGCAAACCAGGTCAGACAGCTCAGTTCTTCCTACCAAGGCCACTTGAACTGCTCCGCTTAAGGGTGGGAAGAAGACAGAGACTTCTCAACGTGTTGGCAGAGGCTCTGAAGCTGGGGTAAGTAGGTGCCCAAAGTTCAACGGTCAAATGAAATAAAGCTTGCTTGCCTCTCCAAGCTCTGCCATTTCATCATGCAGTTCTTGTCCTCAGCACTCACTAACGATAGTTCGAAATTACAGAGCACTTTTGCATTCTGCATAACAAGGACCTCCCTTTATCAGAAGAGACAGACACCTTTATGCTTCTACTTATGTTTTCCATGCAATCCCACTATTCCTGTGACTTTGGGAGTTTTATGGCAGGAACTTTGGTGCTTCCTAAACATCTCTCATCCTTCTGGGACCCTGGAAATGCCAGGGCCTCGGGAAACTCTGGAAACATAATTCTATGCTGTATAACTCTCATCTTTCACAATATACGTTTTCCCTTCCCAGAAGCATCACATACTTCCTAGTTTCATACTATTTCTCCTTAAGTTCTGTTGGGAACCTCTGATTATTGTAGGTAATCAGGATTAGCACAAAATTAATTAATGTTTTCACTGTTATAAATAACTATGTGATCCAAAGGGCTTTTATTTTCCTTTCAATACGTAACCCTTATTTCAAAATGGGTAATTTAAATTCAATTTCTGCAAGTTGCATTCCTAAATCCACGTATCTCTAGTATTATCTTAACAAATCTGTATTGGTTTTGCACCAAATCCAGATAGGAGGAATATGTCAGTAAGCTTCATGTGCAAGCATGTCAGTTCTCAAATGCCTCTTCATACTCCCTTTTGCCTTATAGTGACTATAATCACTCTACATGAGAAGTAGACTAAAATGGCCAGTTGACACAATGGGCCTTGCTCCCAAGCTTTGGAGATGATACAAGAACAGACCAAGAAACAGCTTAGAAGATGACATAAAATAGTGAGGCCATATTACAAGTACCTGTATCTTCTTATTGGCAAATCCCATATTTTTTCTTGATAAACGAGGGCTGCTTCTTTCTGTGAAATAGTGGCTGCACAACAAAGCACTGGCAGAACAACCATGAAACTTCCTCTGATTATGTCCCCTAACTTGTCCAAATGTCTCTTTTAAATCAAAGAGAGAGGAGATAAACGTATCCAGACCTTTACACGTTCCCTAAACACGTGTTTAATGTGCAACCCAAGACACACACACGCACCCACCTAGCACATTCAGAGAACGGGTGTTATTCTCTCCACAACCTCTTTTTCAAATGATGGAAGATTTAAAGTTTCTAATTTTTTCCTTTCCCTTGATGAAGGATTTTCACTTTCTTAACCCCCCGGGGAGGCAGAGTCACAGAAACAGCAACAGGGCACTGTAAATCTTTGAAACTAATCATTATTAAACACATAAATCTATTTAATGCATAGAGTCCCCAAACACGCTGACTAGATAGTATGAGAGAGAGAGGGAGATCTGCACATGGCAAAAGGGCCTTGCTGTCTTTCCAGACACAAGACTGGAACTGTATTTCAGTGACAAGGTCCCATTTGCCAGAACAGTTACTGGGCAGGAGATTTGGGAAATCTTGGGTTTCCAGCTCTTCATTCCACACTACCAGCAGCTCAGCTGGAGTCCCTGGCAGGGAGCTGTAAGCAGAAGCTGGGAACCAGACCTCCTGAGTCGTTTCAATGACCACAACTCCCCACCCATGCCAAGTCCTTAGCAATTCCGAGTTCCCAAAAGGGAAACATGGGAACTGCTGTGCCCATGGCAATAGCAGAGACTCAGGGCTCTGCACAGACTCCCTGCTGCAAGCTTGGGTGAGATGATGCCAATGCTTGTCTCACGCACTAGTGCCCAGACGGCTCTGGCTGAAGGAAGTCTCTTCCCTCAGCTTCACAGCACCTGGTTCCCTCTCCATCCTTCAGTACCTAAGACAAAGCTGTGCTAACCTCCATGACTTTCTACCAGGCCAAAGCAGGTACTTTCCTCTCAAAAAAATGGCCTGGATGTCAGGCATGACACCTAGGACAGGTGGGTTTGAGAGTTTTCCTCTTAAGTGACTGATAAATAGTCTCAACTACAGCTCCATTTTAGCGGAGACTTTTTCTGCAATTCTGATTCCGAATGTAGATGCAAATTTTGCATCTGAGGATCATCTCTTGCTATTTTGCAATAAAAAGAAATATCAAGAACGTAAGATGCTCTAAGCAGAACAGCACATCGAAAAAAGCTACCCATGGGACTTTGGCAAATATTAAAGAAAAAAACAGTGTAGGATGATGACAGTGAGGTCTAGCATATCAAAATTCAAATATGTTTGATGTAGAATCTGAGCAGAAGATTGGACAAGATGACCTTCAGTGGTTTCCTCCAACTCAAAGTATTTGATGATTTATGAGATCCTGTATCTTCCAATTTGGCCATTAGAGAATTTGTTTCCATCTATTTATTTATGTCAATGCCTATCACTCGTCTTACCTCAGTAAATAGAAACCAATAAAATGTTCCATGGTGCTCTGAATCCCACCACTGGAGAAGTTCTAGATGGTCTAGACCAGACACTCCTCCTGTCTGTAATGGAAACATGCTGACTGCAACTGGCTGTACTTTGAACAGGCAGATCAAACGCTGTGAGTGACAGCTTGAGAAAATGAAACAATCATCTCCATATTTTGTTGTAGGATTTTTTACCAAGAAAATATGAAAGTGAAATGTGGTGGACAGGTCCGAGGAGACTGAATTTAATCTGCTTTTGAAGTTGTTTGTGGATAGCAAGAAAAAAAATGTGAAAAGGATTTTTGGACAGATCTCCTCCTCTTTTGCAAGCTAATGGAATTTGCTGAAACAAGACCACCAGCTGCTTTGTTTATAATAGTTTGCACTAGATTTCAATACATTCATTTCCTTCTAATAGATCCCAACTCTATTCCATACTGAAGATTGGCCTCGGCCAGTGCCCCAGATGCAAACATCTCTTTACCCTTACAGTACGCAAAATTGGAAGTTACATTTTTCAATATACAAAGTTTGATGAATCAAACCAACCCCTCAAATCAATGACCTCTGCCTTCTGACTGCGTGCAATGAGATCTTGATTAGAATTCTGTGACCTGGAATCTTGAAAAATGAATCATGAATTTCCTGTGTAGGAATGAATGGGAAAGATAAGAAAGATATTTGATTTTTTTATTATTATTTTTTTAAAAGCATTTCTAATGTCTATTTTTAAGCAAACATTTCTTGGAAATTCAAAATGCTCAGATCCCTCTTTCCAAAGCATTCATTACTTATCGGCTGGTTTCCTGAGAAAACAAGTCTTATGCAATCCTGGTCTATCTGTAAGTATATGTTTGTGCATGTCGCCCCCATTAATAATTGTGCGATTTATTAATATTTATTATGATAACATATGCTACATTGTTTATTAGTTATAACTCATTGGCTAATGTCAACTAAATTGGACAGATACGGAGATCTCAAAGCTACTCATATCCGTTTTTAGCAAAAGCTGGTTTTGCCAATTCTGCACAGTTTTGCACCTAATTACTGTGTTTCTTACTCCTCTCTCTTTTCTGATTAAAGTTAAGAATGTCCATGAAAATACCCAGAACTAGGTATCCAGGGAGGCTAGCTCAGTTCGTATGCAAATGTAGCTTAACTAGCTAAAATTCTGATATCCATCCTCCTTTACTAATAAGCCCAGAAGAGAGCAGTGAGAATGAGGAAAGCTTAAACAAATCTGGTTTACAAGCAAAAATTACAGGAATTGTTGTTCAGTTCATAATCTTGAGGAATAAGAAAACCCCACAGAGAAACACAACAGAAGAACTCAAACACAGAAAATGATGTGGCAATGGGAGGAGACAATCTATGCTCCAAGTCCAGGGTGAACATAATAAAAATGTATGTAAATCAAACAAAAGACTGTCCAGGTAAGACACTAAGACGCCATCTCTTATGGTAAGGAATAATGAAGCAATAGGACTGGACTGTCAAGGAGGCTCCAGAAGCTCTGTCCCTGGAGAACTCTAAGGAGAGGCTTGGACATCTCCCAGGAGTGACACCAGGAAAGCTGAGCCACCCTGAGTCATAAGAATAATTTTAATTCCGTTTGAGCTCCCTTCCAGCTCTATTTGTCTATGTTTTTGTAAGTAGCAGAGCGGGTTGGGAAAAGGAAAGAAAGAGAGGAAAGAATAGTAAAGGCACTTAGAGAAGGAGAAGTCAGCAGAAGGCTAGAAGACGAGATACATTATATGAGCCTAAGCATCATTTACTCACTGCTGGAGAGACAACTGAACAAGAATACTCCCTCATACCACATGCACCCACAGCTGCAGGCCAGCCAGTCTATTCCAGCGCAGGATACGGAGCCCAGAGCAAGTACAAGGCTAGTTCAGAAAACTATCCATCATGTTCTTTGTTGCCTTCCAGCTTTATACCAAAAGCTTCCAAGGTTCAGCAGTCTGTACAGCACAGGGATACTCTGCAAACCCCAGTCATCCTTCATCTGACACGTGTCACTATGTCCCAGTGTCACCCTTCCCCAGCTCTGAGCTGGTCTCCCAGCAAGGTGTGAGCCAACTCCCCAGAGAACGGGATTGGAGGCTCCGGCTGTAACACGTGGAGACACAACTTGGGGCCTACAGAAACTGAGTTTCAGTTCCAGTTCTGCCACACATCACTTACAGGACCATAGAATCATAGAAACATTTAGGTTGGATAACACCTTTAAGATCATAGAGTCCAACCGTAAACCTCATACTGCCAAGTTTACCACTAAACCATGTCCCTAAGTGCCACATCTATACACACATCTTTTAAATATCTCCAGGGATGGTGACTCAACCACTTCCTTGGGCAGCCTGTTTCAATGCTTTATAACCTTTACAGTGAAGAATATTTTCCTAATAACCTGTCTAAACCTTCCCTGGCACAACTCGAGGCTATAACCATGCCGTAACTGCGCTGTGCGCTGGGCTCCCAGCGGGAACCTGGGCACAATATCTCTCGGTGTGAATAGGTGATGAGAGTGGGAACTCTCAAACCTCTGGAGACAGACACCTTTGGGACTGGCGGAGTGCAAGGGCTCTGGAGACGCCCCAAGAGCACGTTTTGCACATCGAGATGCTGCCACCTAATGGCAAGAGAGGACGAGCAGCACCTGGGTAAATTGCCGACTGCCATTTGCAAGCTTGCAGAGGTGTGGGGTTTCTTTGCAGGCATCGAGGTGCCTTGAATTTAGCCTAACTCTGCCGGAAATCCTATTCACTCTCCCCTACTGCTGCACCTTCTGGTGGGCACATGGATCCCTGAATATCATCCTCCCCACACTGTTATTTACTAGTCACCCAGTAACTCATTGTTATTGCCTCCAACACCGTCCCTTCCACGCATCCTAGCCAGTAAAACTTCCCCTGCTGTGTCACATACGCATTAAATATCCATCCCTGTGATCCACGCATGATCGATCTCCCCATCCCACATTACAGTCATGATTAACCTTCTCCCACTACGTCACGTATTCAATACACCTCCTTTGCCTCCTTCACTCAGACAAAAGGAATCTCCTTAGTATTGTCAATAATAATTTTCTTTATATCCTACATAATAACATGAGGCAACCTGACAGAGCACTCAGGCAATAATTCAATCTTAGCTTCCCACCGACGTTCATTAAACTGAATATAACTTCACCAGAGCTGCCACTGAATTATACCCTCATATCCTTGTGGGAATTGTGTATTATTCCCTGGGGAATAGCAGCAATGCAGCTGAAGATGAAATAATTTGGTTTAAAACCCCCAGGATTGTATCTGATAGCACATTATTTCTTCATCTCATTACTCATTTTGCATATTAGTAATTAGCAGAGGTTATTTCCTCCATTCCCCCCACCTTTTTGTTTCATTTTATGTCTGATAACATTAATCTGTGGGAGATAAGATGCTGAAAGATTTTAATACAGCTGAAATGACTGAGATCTTCACTAGACATAGGCAAAACCTAGGAAATTCAAATTCATTTTGGCAAACCCCAAAAATCACTCCTCACCACTCTCCCTGGTACTTTTTCACCTGTCCCTTCCCCTAGAGAACAAGTCTCTCCTGGCCCTAGTGTGCGGCTAGATGGTGCAAAGCTCAGGTGGTCTCTGAGCTGACCTCGTGGTGCTGCTCCTTCTGCTGCATCTCCAGCCTGAATTTCTCTTGCTTGCTTTTGAAGAGAGTCTTCTGATTTACCCAACCCTAACGATAAGCACAAGATTTTTCCCATTTCACAGTGGTTTCTTGTGAGGACTCCAGAATCTATTCTGTGACACTGCTGTGCCAGAGATGGATAGAGTTTGTGATGTGCCACAGAATACGTGTACATAGTGAAAACAAATCAAAGAAATGCAACTGAAGCTGTCTTCCTGCCTTGTGCCGCTTCTTCCAGTCTCCCTGGTCTTCGAGGAGCTTCCTTTAGCCTGCACATATGACCCCATTTCCTACAACAGGACTATGCTGCCTTCAGCAAGATGGCCACTGGTCACAAAGCGAAACCCGCTCTCTAACATGTCGGCATCAGCCCTGATCACAGACCCGTTTCCCAACCTCCTCTAAAGCAAATGGGGCTAAAGAGCCGGCCAACGGCTCTGCCGGGCTTTGAGCAGCAACCACCAGGCTCTGTGTTCTGCTTCTTTTTCACAGGCTGTCTGTTCCTGTGGTGCTTGGGGACACAGCCCAAACATTTTTCCCTCCACGTCACTCTCCTGCTCCTGCACACGTTGCCTGCTGTTAAACCTTATCCTGCTGAATACCATGTGTTTGATATTAATTACATGTCCGAGCCCCATGAAAGTCATTGAAATTTAATGAGATGCAGGGATGGAACCACTGAGCCAATGGCATTCATTAAGGGTTGCCATGGAGATCAGTTTGCCAGGCTCGACCCACATTAAGTGCCACTGGTCACCTCCCAAACAGACAAAAACATGAAATTAAAAAAAAAAAAAAGTGAAGCCAATTCCTGAGGGGTCTCAGCACTATGGGCTCTGACAGCCTTCAGTCTGTGCAGCTGGGGCTCCGCAGAGTTCAGCGTGTGGCCCATGGCTTGGTCAGGGAATGGGGCTTGAAGAGAAGTCAGGAGGTGCTCCTGAGTGGCATCTGCAGAAAGGCAAAAAACCCCCACCAACTCACTGCCACAAAGAAGCCAGTGAGCTCTCTGCACTTCCTCTCCAGCCCTTACAAGTGCTGCAGCTGAACACGGCTGTCACTGGAAACACATTGTGTACTTCCGAAATGATGCTGTTACCAGCAAATATTGGTATTGTGGCTTTGAGTCCAGGGAGGTGGGGTGAGAGCGTGAGAGATGGAGGGTGGGAAGAAAAGAGATTGTAACACAGAGTGGAAATACTAAAATGGAGATATTTTAAGAGAGAACACGTCAGTGAGAACCAAGGACACCTGGAGATACAGGTGCCTTGCATGGGGGTTGAGGAAAGCTGATGTTACTTCCTGGCTCAGCCAGAGTCTTTGCACAGCCTTGGCCAAATCCCTTAGTTGCCATCTTCCCCATTCCCCCTCTGCAAAATTAGGGTTGCAACATGTCCTTCTTCCCTACCCTTGTCTACTGAGATAGAAACCAAAATGAAGTAGAAAGTGTTCTGTCCATGTGTTTTTCTCACGCCGAGTGAGAGGGGCAGCCTGACCTCAGACAGCTCTTTGTGGTCTCTCAGTATAAATAATAATAAACCAGAATTAATTAACCAGCTCACCAATCTGCCTACTTTCCAGCCCACCAGTAATCCGTAAGAATCAGACTAAGGTGCAGCTGCAGGAGTGGCTGAGTGGTGGTGGGGGCAGCAGGAGAACGCAGAAGGCCGTCTGTGCAGTGGTACACACACAGCTCTGACACTCTCTTATCTCTCAAGTAAATCTGGTGCCATTACAGAGCAGCCCCTCACACAGACCGACCTGGCTGTCAGTGATACAGCACAGCAGCAGAGCTGTCTCTGATTCCCAAACATCTTTTAATAGTTTCTTTTTCAACTTTACTCCAAGCATTTAAATACCAGCAAACACACACAACTCTCACATCCCAAGTTCTAGCAGGGAACCTACAAGAACATGGTAGTTTAAGCCAGGCTTCAATGAAATGATAAATGCCCTCATCACAAAGGCAAAAATATAAGTTAGAATTTATAAGGCAACTAACCCCTAAGCGCAGAGGCCATCCTTTGAAGCACAACCCAAAAACCAGAGAGAAATTGCAACAAACTTATCTGAGTACATCTGGTTCACCTAACCCATCTGCAGCCCTGGGAAAGAACCCCATTGCCAAAAATGGCTGAAACCTTATCCTTACAGCCTACGGGGGTTCAGATAATTATATCTGACATGAAAACTTGTAGCACATACAAAAAAACTGGAGGGGGAAGAAAAGGTCAACTGTATAAAGATGCAATCACTGTGGAAGGGGCCAAGTTACAGCATGGTGAGCTGCTTAAACAGCCAAGATAAATAAGATACAATTAGGGTTACATTGGCTCACCCTTTTGAGATCCCATATGGGGGTGTATGAACCCTAAAAAAAAAAAAAAGAAGAAAAAAGAAAAAGGGCCAAGTTATCAGGACTTGCTGCTTATTTAACTTGGCCCATTTCAAGGCTCAGTCTGTTCTAACTTCATCCCTTTTTTTGCAGCAAACATCCCATTCCCAATATTTTTGTACTTGTCAAGTGCTTTCTGATCACATCGCTCTTCTTTTTATTGTTTTCATTAGAAAGAGAAAAGTGCTGAGAAAGGGAAGCGAATCTGAACTCAGGGCTTCCTACACCAAAGTCAGCAAACCTTATCCCTTTGTGCCAGCCAGCCTAGGGTCTTTGGTCAAAAATGAAAGCACGAGAATTTCCAGTGTGTTTAATTACCAACCACAGGGAGCCTGGTACAGCCCCACAAATGGAATAACTACATATTGAAACTGGCAAAGGAAAATCAACTGAAAATATTTTGTGGAAGGACCACAGAGTTGAAGCCCATTTCTGGAAGGACGCAGAATTTCATGGGAACATGACGTTGGCATTCAAAGCCTGGCTCCTGCAGAGCTCCTCAGACTTGTGCCTTGGGATCAGCATTCCCCAGCTTCTGCAGAGGTTCAGAGACAAATCTAGTATTTGTACGGAGCTACCACACTGAAAGGGGCTTGCGTGCAGCAGTCAGGTTAATACAGAACACTTGTTACAGCTCTGCCCTCTTCAACGTACTTTATAATAGTCAGAAACTCTAGATACCCTCTATTTATGTAGTTGTTTCCAATCACGGTATTTGAGATGCGTCCTGCTATCTTAGTATTGCCAACACCACCGCTGAAACACAGGAGGCTGCCTTCATCACCTGCTTTAGCCCCTAGATGCCACTCCACTGATGCATTAGAAGCCACTTCTGCAAGCCTTTGGAGTGTCTTCAGGTGTATAAGAGTACCTGGTCCCACGCTGCTGGAAGGACCTTGGTGACAACCATTTGGGGCATAGATCACAGAGCAGGAGGGAGGCCGATAGTCAAGTTTGGTAAGCACTTGCAAATATTACTGCCAGAATTTCAACTTCAGAACAACACTGTTGATTTTCTGTGGAGGTCTCCAAATCATTAAAACTGGGTGAAAGTATCATTAAATGCACATTTTGTTCATTGCACACTGGCTTTCAGCAGGGTTCATGAATTTATAACAAGAGCTATGTTTTATGGAAGAGCAGGTCTGCCTTCGTCTAGCATTCACCATCACCTGCTCTGCTCTGTGGAGTCTTGCTCCTTTATCAGGTTTGTGTCTCCGTGCCTGATTTCAAGCAGCTTCCCGGGCACTGGGTAAGCGCTTTGCCCTTCTCGTGAGCCTGCTGATTTAATACACAGTGGCTTTCCTTCTGGGTGAAGGGCAAAAGTTTCACCCCCTGTGCACCAGTGCAAGCCCCTAGAAGACAAGTGGGAGTTTGCTCTCAGTACAACACGGGTACTAAAGACAGGCAAGCTGGGAAAAGTTCATGGAAGGCTCTGTGGAAGAAAAGCATGACTAAGGCACTGGATCTAAAAGGCCTCAGTCTGTGAAAAGAGCTAAACATGCCCATCTGCTGAACTCTTCTGTACCTGGAATGTCTTCCTGGGCTGCAGGCACACTCAGACAGGCTGACCTACTGCAGCACAGGGCCAAACACACTCCATTTCCCTTGGCCTGGCAGCATCTGTTCACCCAGTTCATCCACAGCCCAGCAGGATGAAAGTGCCCCTGAGTTTTTAATGGCAGTGCCATGCTGAAGTGGTCCCTGTTACACCAGATACTGTCCATTGAGCTGGGAGGAGAAAAGCTGAGATAAAGGAGCTGAAAAGGTCTGAGCCAGAGAGCAGTGTACAATGAGCCACCACCCCAGGCCGCTGGAGGCCCTTTAGGGCCATCTGGTCCTAACAGCAGCACCAACCTCCCCCTCCCTCGTACTGAACACTCCCTCTTCTCCTCCTCTGGCAAAAAGCTGGCTCCTTCCAGTTGTGGGGAGGGGCAATTGCCATATGGGTGTGTGACCGGGAGACTGGAGGGGCAACTCAATACAGCAGACAGATGAAGGTGGAGATAAAGCCAAGAACACTGGGAAATAACATATACCCTCGTACCTTCTTGCCACCTCTGCCAGATTATTGAGGCATCTCTGCCCTGTTCCACTAAACAGAGAAGCCTTACCCTATTGTTAGCTGTCCCTGCTCCATGCCAGAGGGGCTTTTTTCTTCTGTTACGCTCTCTCCTCCTGCCCAGCTCTCCCCAGAGCCACCAGCACAGGGACAGGGATGCAGCTCAGATCAACCCGAAGCAGAGCACCCAGAGGAGGAACTCAGCCATGCAGCCACTCTTCCCCTTCCCATTCATCACTGTCAAGCTGCAATAATTGAACATTTGCATCCCCGATTTCACACAGACACCCCCCCAACTCCCTGCAAATTAGCAGTCCATCTATATTTACAGACCAACACGTCTGCTAGGTATCTGCTTGTGGTGAAGGCTGCAGAGGGAGGGGGGAGCAGAAGAGTGTGGTGTTTCTATCCTGCTGGTGCCTGACAAAAAGTACTGGCCCTGAGGCTGCCAGCAATACTGGGCTTCATTCTTTATGTTCCCCCATCCCATCACATCCCACAGTGTAAGCATCCAAGTGGTGCCACTGCTGTTGATGGGAGTTTGTTCTGTTTGCATCCTTTACACTTTTATCTCCTTCCCCTGTGAGCCCTCATGGAGGTGTCTCCATTTAGTATGCAGGCCTGGTTGGCCAGTTGCCATAGCAATCCATTGCAGTCCTCATAATATTGCAGGAAGGAAGATCAAAAAAGCAGGATTGTAATAAAGAAAGAGAGAGAAAGGGAGGGAAAGAAGGAGAAAAGACATCTCTCCTGCTGCTCGCCTGCCCCACCACACACACAGGCACTTTGCAAGAGCACATCGTTTTAGGACTTGAATGAAAGATGAACAGTTCTAACAGCCAAAAAGCCAGATACCCACAGGGAACAAAACAAGCATCCCTCCTTTAGAAGTGCAGCAGCACGCTCAGGGTGCGTGCAGCCTCCATTCCCTAGAATGCTTTATACACCACTTCCCCTCCCTCAGCTAAATTATACGCTATTTGCCTAGAGACAAGGCTTTACCTAGCACCCCTTTATCCACAGAGACACAACTCCTTTGCTCTAAGGACAGCTAATGTCTAAGCAGTCTGTTTATTCAGATTGTCCACCTCTGCTCCTGATGGAGCAGCTCACAAGCCACAGTTTGCAAAGGCTGATGTTGGCTCTCAATGCCCAGAGGCCAACTGAAAACAATCTTTTCCCTTTATTTCACTACAGCAATCTCATTCCCTGTTTTTCCTGGATGTGCCTGGGATGCCCATTTGAATCAAGTCTACACTGTTGTACAAATAAGAACTAAACCAGCCTTTTACACAGCAGCCTCCGAAGTGGTCCACAGATCTATCAGCCAAATCCCTACCCTGTACAGCTAAGCCTCAGACAAACAAGCCTTTGCTATGAAGGAGTTCAGCACAGGAATGCAACAGACACTGAAACACCCCATCTGACAACAGTTCCAAAACAAAGACCTGTGTGCCTGGCCCTTGTGGACACTGCACCTGATGCTTATGTCAGCACAAAAGCTGTATCAGTGCCATTTGATGTCTGCTCTGACATGTGCTGCTAACCACACGCATGCTGTGGATTTGTGAACTTATGATGTGCCTAAATAAAAGGAGAGTACAGCCAGTGCTACCTGAAAAACAGACCAGGCTCTCGGCCTGGCCTCTCCTGAGCCAAGAGCCTTCACCCCTGACTTCCTTCACCTGTCTTTTTCCTCCATTCTAAACATTTGGGTTTACCTGCAAAAATACTAGAAGGAGATTATTTTTGTTGAATTTCACATTGGGTGAGCAGCTTTAGGAAGCAAGTGGATGAAGATTCCACCCCCAGTGGAGAGCACGTGGCTAACGGGTAGATTTAATTTATATGAAACACACCGCTCTGTTGTAAGCCCTGCTTGGCATATTAAACTGGTGTCTTACATCTCCTTCCAGTGCCAGAAATATTCATTTCCCACATCATAAAGACCCATCCATGAATAATAATATTAATAATTAAGCGCCTGACTCTAGGGCTATACTTTGAGCATCATAACACTCTAATCATTTGCTTATCCCATGATAATTGCACTTCTCCATCCTATTTCTATGCTCTGCCTTATTGGTTAACCATTTATTTGCTAGGGTGTTTCTTAAGACTCCACCCAAGTTTCCACATCCCAAGTCTCACCTTCCTAGCAAACTGATGAGGTACGTGCACCACATTTAAAATGATTTCCTTTAAAAATAGAAAAAAAGCAAGGAGAATGAAATCTAATTACTCCTATCACTTTTCAACTTCAGCGTAGAAACAGCACTTAGTGTCTAAGCAGTGGCATTCCCAAAAACAGCAGTCCTGGGGCTCTGCTGGCAACCACCACTCTTTCCCAGGCTCACAAAGAGGGGTGGAACAACAATATAGGGCAGTAGAGATGCCCCAGCAAAGCTGTGTCAGTACAGAAAGAGCCACACTCATTTCAGCTCCTTCCAGAGCTGGGGAGAAGTAACTAAAGCAGTGGGAAGGGAGGAGGATGAATCTCTGCCACACAGAGCCAGGCAGATAATTCCAGCTAAGCTTGCTCAGCACTTAGTGAGGAACTGGAAGCAGTACAGCTGTGTTAATATGGCATTCTGCCTGGACTAATTAGGTTTTATGAGAAGCATGGTCTATCTTGCACAGGCTCACCTGCAAAAGCCATTTGTAAAGGGGTTGCTCAGTGCACTGTTGTTTTTTTCAAGCCCATTCCTGTAACAATTACAGTCCAAATTCTGCCATCTTTCGCATGCCAGTACAGTAGCTGCTGCACTGATTTCAACTCAAACTACAATCCAATGCAACTCAGGACAAGAAAAGGCTCACTGACTGCTTTCACACACCCTCCTTCGCTGTGGTACTTACTTTTCATGTTGTTCCCATCAAAGCCTGCAACTGCAGCACAGAAATCCAAGATTCTCAAACACCTCTGTGGCATTCCTGTAAAACCCAGCCACGAATCTGCCCCACGGAGAAAGAAATCTCTGGACAGGCAAAGATTCCTCATTACATGTAATCTCACAGCATATACAGCAGCATTCCTGAAGGAGCTTCAGAAAAAAGAGAAGGTTCATTAAAAGCAAGTGGATAGCAGTCTGCCAAGCCATCTGTAAGAAGAAAACAACAGCAGAGAAGTTGGAACAAAATGGGCAATACCAACTAGTACTTCAAAAGCAGAATATATCAGAAAGTTCAGTGTCAGCACAGAGGGCTTAAGAAAATAACATGAAAGCAGCAAGACCACAAAAAAAGGTCTGATAAGACAAAAAGGCTGGTGTGCCAAGAAAGATTTCTAACGCTGGAAAAAACCCTACGTCTGTAATTTTTTCCAACTCCACACAACAAACACAAAAACCACAAACACTGGCTCTTATGGCTGAATTAAATCAGAGATTGGCAGTATGGCTTGTTTCTTTTGTCTGTTAAATTAAATAAAGTACCAAAAGAAATCTGTTCTTTGCTGATGTTCTCCCAAAACCAGGGTGAAAGAGCAGTTACTCCAAAGATGATGGGATTCTACATGCTTACTTGGTAGAACTCTAACTTATCAAAGAGTTACTAGTTACATATGGATGAAGACAAGTCAGATCCTGCCATCTTCAGTGATATAAATAACCTCTTCTGCAAAGTCTGTTGAAATGGAGAACAGCTGAAAAGGCGATGCAATGCAGGATGATGCATTTGAAGAGACCATACTTTGGCCAGCAATGAAACAAAGCTAGAAAGGGAAGAAAACCTGATTTTTCAAGAAGACACGAGTAATAAGAGAGGCCAGTTTTATTAACGTACGACCTACCAGACTTCAGCACTGACACTAACAGGCAAGTATCAGAGCAACTTCTCATCAGATTTCAGTGCTTTGAGATACTGACATCCACACCTCCCAGTAATGATTAACCCTGTTCACTGGTGTCATGTAGGGCACATCAGGTTTTATGAAGGAAATAAATGCCCATACAGCTTGTGGTTCCCCGCATCTCTAAAACCAAGTCACACAATGTCAAAGAAGAACACGACTGCTCCTGTCTGGAGCTTTGCCTGGGGCTCGGTCTGCACTAGAAAGCTGCACCGCTTTGTTCTACCAAGATACCTACAAACCTCGGCAGCCAGGCAGACCTTGTCCTGAAGGCATTCTATGCAGATTTCGTTATTCCTATAGGGAAAATGAGACAGGCACCTCTCGCAGCGCTGCCCAGAGCACACTGATATGCAGAAGCATGTTACCCTTCTTTTTATTTCTTTGCAACACCGCCATGCTGCCCCTCCCCTCGTCTTTTTAGTCAAACAGCTGCACACTAAATACCTCGCAGGGGCTGCTGCTTCACACAGAAGCAAAACACCACCCATCAGCTGCAGGAAGGCAGAGCCCGGAGGCAGGAGCTGAGCGGCTGCTCCCTGGAAGCAGCTGACGGCTGAGTCTTGCCTCCCTGCCAGGCAACTCCATCCCTCTCGGCTCCTCCTGAGCTCAGGCAGGATCCTCACCTCCTCCTGCCTGCCTTGGAATATAGCCTGCTAATAACCAAACCAAAAGAAAAATAACTAAATAAAATTAAAATACCTGCCTTTGTACTGTGACTCTTTACCACTGCAGATGTACTGGCAAAAAATTACATTGCCTAACCACAATTAGTTAAATTACTAAAATTTCAAGTCAAGCCTAAGTCAAATCATTAAAAAAAAATAATATCAAAAACCCCCAACAGAAATAGATGCTTCCAATCATTGTTTTAACACTGCAGCACAACCTTATCTGGTGGTTTATGCAAACATACTACACACCAGAATACTTGCAGTACTTCCTGGAATACCTTACTTATCTGGAATATTTGCTAACAAGTTGCCACAACTGTTGACTTTGAGTGTTCTTTGTTGGAGTTCATTATCTGTCCAGTGTGACTAATTGTCTAGATCATGTTTCCGGATTTGCTGCTTGACAGACACCTCCCAGCCTTCATAGTAGCTACTGACTATTTCAATGTGAACACTTGTCTACACCCACAGTTAAAGTATCTACCAGAGTCTTCTTTTCCCAACATCTCGGTGTTGGTCAGAATAACCAGGGGAAACCAACAGAGGCAGACAGAGATTATCTCGCAGTCCCTGGAGGCGTTTAAGAAAAGACTGGATGCCACACTTAGTGGCAGGGTTTAGCTGAGTGGTGGTGGTAGCTCAGAGGCTGGACTCGATGATCTAAAAGGTCTTTTCCAGCCTTAATTATTCTATGATTCTATGATATTTTGGTAACTCATATCAGATTCTGCACTGAATAGGGGACAGGGCAATGAAAACCATCAACTATCCATCAGTGGCTTTTGTCACCAGCGTCACTATCTGACACAGAACAATCTCCCCACTAGTTATCGCAGGTTTCTTCTCTCATTCAAGGTGTGCACTAAAACAATGCTTTAAATTGATTAAACACAAACCAAAGTATATACACTTGCATGAATGATACACAAGCAAGCCCGCCCCGTTGCATCCAGAAGAAGACCAACGAACGTAACCACAAGCCCAGCATCCCACAGCCATGAGGACATGAGGCTAAAGCCCAACTGTTGCTTTATAGTTTTAATTGCCTGGTAATACACATTTATTGCAGCAGCCTGCTGTCCCCTTTGTGAACGCAAGACTGTAAGAGCTTCAGGGCAGAGGCCATCATTTTTTGTATGTTTATACAGTGCCTACAACAACAACAGAGTGGCAACTGAAAATCAAATAATTAAGTTGTTATAATAATAATGACAGAGCTGCAAAGCAGGGATTCTGGCTGTGTCAAAGCTGCATAAATCCATTTAACGCTCACACAGATCTTCTAACCTCCCTGGCCTATTACACAGCCTAGTTCTTGAGGGCAGAAAATTGGAAGATAAACTAAAGCACTGAGGGCTAGCCAACCTAACAGGTCAGTACGCGGCTGCTAGTTGGAGTGATATGATGGGACAGTCAAGGAAGAAAATGAGTCCAACTGCTTCAAAATTCCTACTCAATGCTGTGGTTCAAATCCCTCTAACCTACAGAGGGTAGAATTGAGTACAAGAACAACGAATGGGATTTGCTGTTCATGAATGGGAGAACTGGTAATAGAAACCTCTCAAACCTGCAAGCTAAGTCAGCCTTGGCAGGCTCCTCACTGCCATTGTACAACACAACAGCTTTCCTCTCAATGAAGTTAAAGGTTCAACGCTTCCTTTGGAGGCTGCTTGTACTCCGCTAATTCACATCAACAGCACAGAGCTCCACGTAGCTGTCTTCCAGAAACTGGAGTGCAAAGAATGAGTTTTCAGACCAAAAAGATGAACAGTCTGTGAGGCAAATTCAGCCCCGTGTTCAGCTCTGACTCGTTACTGCTGGTGCATCAACTCCATTAATAAAAGATCCTTCAGTCTAAGTTACCACAAGACTGTGACCCCAGCACTTGCAGTGCATCACAGGCCAGAGAGGACAGACCCTGTAATCTATCTATTGATAATTTTTAAGCAGAGCATAGTCCAAATTCATAGATAATGCAGAGATTAGCTAATAGAAACAGCAAAAGTAAGCTTTTACTCTTTTCTCTGCTCTAGTAGCTAATATTGTCAATAAAGTTAATATGTCATCTGGTAGGCTAGAAATTCTATGAATATTTATGTCTACTTTTATTTAAGCAACAACAGTTCTGAACTGATTATACTCTCAGTTAATGACAGGCACAACAGGTGGGTAGAACAGAAGGAGGAGACAAGACAATGAATAAAATGAGAACATTTTGCATTCTAAGCAGTTACATTTCTCTACAGTCAAGAGCGAATGGACCCTTTCTGCAGCATTCATTGGTGGGACCTGCTCATTTTTTGTATGTCAACACCCACAGCCCCCTTAGAGAACTACCTGCTCCAACGCTTGGCACGGCAATAGATCTGGACTCATACCCAGACAGGATATAGTGTTTTAAAACAAACCAGGTAGGGCATTAAACATTGATCACATTTGCACCTGGCGTTAAAACTGCAGCCAAAAACTAAAGCCCTGCCAGCTTTGTTAGATGTCACGCTAACACACCACAGTCCTTGGCTCTGAATTTTGAAATTTCACCAGATGAGGAGGAACAAGATAGGCAGTTGAGGAGCTAAAGGCAGTGGAACAGACCAGAAACAGGTCTGGGAAAGACCTCGAGCTTCTTGTGTACTAGCTCAGGGTTTTGCCAAGACATCACACTGCCATATCCATGTTTTTTCCTTGCAGAGCACACAGGTAAGACCATGCTGTCACTGCTTGCCTACACTGTTTTCTCCAACCAGTCCAGGCTATGTTTGGTCAAGGAGAGTCTCTAGCAAATGGGAAAAGGTGTCAAATCCTCTTTTGTATGAAGCACCAGGAAAAAATAAGTATAAATTATCAGGTTTGTGACTGTCATTTTGTTATCTGGTCACCTATGGGAGTTCCCAAGAAGAATTAGCAGCTGATGCCATTTCAAAATCCAAAGAGCAAAAGATCACAAGGCTCAAAGAAAAATCCTGTCCTGAAGGGGTCAGATACAGCGCTCAGGAGCAATCCCGTTAAACTCTTGCATGCGTGTTACTTATGGCATCCTTAAGGATCCAAAGGCTGCTGGCCACCCTGGCCTACCCACAGCACAAACAGCCTCAGAGCAGGATACAGCCAGATACACACAATCCACAGGCAGAAGTGGGTCTGGGCAGGCAACAAGACCGTGGTTCAGCAGGAGGCTTTGCTCTTTCCTCTGTGAGTTCCAGCCTCCCCTGCAGCCACCCACAATGAATGCACTAGAGCTGCAGGGAAACAACAGGCAAAAGTTGGTTGAAGGAGAAATCTTCTGTCCCTCACCATTACTGTAAGCCTCCCTGCAGCATTTGCTGTGCAAGGGAACTGCAAGGTCAGGCAGGAGGTGCAAGAACAAAATTGCTCTTCTCCCTCAGAGAAGCCAGGGTGGCTGCAGGTGAAGCTGGCTCACCCCTGCCACTCAGAGCTGCTCCAGCAGCTGTGAATTTAACAAGAGTAGTATTAAAATAACCACACTTATTTATAAAAGCAGGCAGGCTAAGTGACATTTCTATTACAGAGCACACACCACCAGGAGATTCCCTGACGCTGCAGCAAACCAATGTAATCTGCATTATGATACGCTATTGTCTCGGCAGCGTGTACCAGACAGCTGCGTTCTGCGGCTATAACAGGGGTTTGTCTCTTCTCCCCCTAGAGCTGGGGCAAGTTTTCTTACAACCTTTAGTAGTACTAAGATTAAGTACTAAATCCACAGTTATCTACTAATGTTACTTGCATTCACTTGCCCATTCATCCTGTATAACCAGAGTTATCTATCTCATGCATCATGCTGTCACTGTAATATCCTGCCGCGCATGGCTCTTCTTCGCAGCTCCACCTGGAATGGGGGGTTCTCTTTGAAGGATGTTGCATAAAACTGCATTAGAACATCATTTCCCTTTTGCATTGTATAGCTGAGATTTTCGAACACTTAAAAAATGAGACCACTGAAGTTCATGAAAGGCTCACAGTACAGTTACTTTGACTCCTTCAAAAATCTCTGCAATATATTGCAATCTCTTCTATCGATTCCTCCTCTACCCATTACAAAGACTGCTGCTGTACAGTATTGTCTATATTAACAAACATAACAAAACAACGAGGTCAGATGCCTTTAATCACACCAGTTTACATCCAGAGTTACTTTGATAAAATCAATTGGATTATTGACATTTACAATGGTATACAGGGGAGCAGAATTTGACCACTAATCTCTATCACATGGTTTTGCTGCCCTGCAGCAAACTGCAGGTCCTAGTGATCTGTTCAGATGCCATCAGTGGAATCTGCAGCAACTGCTCTGCATCAGGCAAATTAGTATAACGATCAAACAATGAGCAGTAAAAACAATTAATGCTTATATCCAAGGCGGGCACCATCCCCTCTACAGCAATAAAACATGCACAGAACCTCTGCAGTATATTGCACAAATTAGCTGTACATGCCAACAGAAGCCTCAAGCTCAACATACTCTCCCTGCAATATACCACCAGCTTTACTCTGCCTGACTTCCAACATTCACTGTGCCTGATTCTGCCCTTTTCATCTAAAGTATGAGCATGATGGTATGCTCACTTCTCCCTAGCTGGGTTGTTCTGCATTAAACTGTTCCCCATGGCTGCAGAATCAGATCTGCTAATATAAACAGAAGTTGCGGAACACGTTCTACCTTTTGTGCCCCTTTTTTAGTAATGTTATGCCCTGAGCAATCCGAAATGTCCCTTGAACGTACATGGGTCTCATCTGTATCAAAATACCTTTTTTGTTTTGTGTTGGTTTTTCACAATGACTATAGGTTGTGAAAGATAACACTTCTTTGCCTTTTTCTACAAAAAAAAATAATTTATCAAAAGTTCTAGTCTTTTTTTCATTATGCCTCAGAGGGAAAAAATTGTAAACCAAAACCATAAAGAAAAAAAGCTACATTCTAATAAAGACACTAAACTCTCCTCTAGAAGCCTGTGGATTCTGACTGTGTCCATACCAGCACAAAGATGGTAGCAGCACGAGTTCAATCAGAACATACTTTAAAGCTATTCTATGCCACAGTCAAAAGTCATACATGGTGTAAATCATAATCCTGAAGACTGACACTAAAATTGCCTTAGATGTCTCACAACTGGATATAGCTTCGCTTTTACATATTAATTTGGCTGAAAAAGCCTGGCTTTTCTAGTATTCAAACTGCACGCAAGATGCGGGGAGATGACTTTAATGCAGGTAGGTGGGCTTTTTTTCCATGCCGGACCACTGCTGAGTTAAAGGTTTATAAACCACAGCAAGCTTGTCGCTGTGACTGTTAGAAAATGATGCCATCTTAAAATAGCACAAAGGCAGGTCTCAAAGAAAAGAGCACAGTTGCCTTCCATGTACTCGCCTGTGTATGTGCCATCCTCATGTTACACACTGACGGACAGGACAATACCGCACCGCTGTTTGGAGATACAAACGCTGTATCTATATGCTGATGTTGGCTACAGTGCCTCCATTGTAACTGTCTTCTTTTCAGGCCTTGCTCATCATAAATTAATTACTTCCTAAATGAAAATATGTTCATTTGGCTTCTATGCAAGAGGCTTGTGCTTTGAAAGAAATGAAAGAAATCCTTCCTCAAGAGATTTACATGCCAGGGAAGGCTGCTCTGGGCCAGTGCAGATTTGTTGTACTGACTATTGGAGAAGAAAAGCTTCCAGATACTCAAGGTATTTATCAGAAACATGACAAATTAACATCAACGTTCAGACAAGTTCAGAAAGATAATTTCCCCTTCAAGCACACTCAGCTTTCCTTCCCATTCCAAATTCACACAGGCAAGCGCCAGGTGGGACGACCACAGGCAGGCAGCACAGCACAGCTCCACCCGTGTGAAACAGCAGCACCTTCACCCTGCTCCAGAGACACTGGAATTCTGTTCAGCAGCTCAGGATTTCAGGCACTCTGGGATTTCAGTACTTCATAAACCGGACTCTTTTTTTTTTTCTTCTTCTTTTCCTTCTTGTTAAACANACTGCTGACACTCTAAATCAACAGTTGTCAACCTTTTCTAGGTTGCAGATCCAAAAAATTTCCCAGTGGCTGTCCTAGGCTGTGTAGAGCAAATCGAAGCACACTGTGACAACAGGCTCACTTTCCTTCAACACTCTCAGAAAAGCCTCTGGGAGCCTCCCGCCTGCAGATTATAAATCACTAAATCAATGGCCTTAAAAAGAGGTGCAAGTTTCTCATTCAGCTCACCAAGGTGTTAATGGTACAGTGCAGCAGCAGCAGC
>WEIS01014838.1:0-22707 GCA_013389965.1 Todus mexicanus | reverse complement strand
TGAATTGCAAACCACAGGAAACTTGTGTTATCCCTTCCTCCGAGGAAACATTATTCTCATCAGACATCCACTTTAGAGATGGAAATCTCAAAATAATACGCTTAGGATAGTCACAGAAGTGCACAGTGATTTGGAAAGCTTAGATACCTCTTTGTAGAATAGGTAAACATATGAAGTGGTAAAACTCATTCTTTTTCTAGACAAAATTTCCTCCCAAAGTGTAGGCAAAAAGTACTGTGCAAACAATATTGTAGGATTTCATGATCTCATAAGAATAGATTTATTTGTAAAAGCTTCTTGAATATATATACAAGAAAGAATATTTTTATTTGTACTTGCAATAAACAAGATTTCTGTATACTGCTTCGAAATGTACTCATTTTACCCCTGCGACAAAATGTCTAAGTGGGGCTAGCAGCCTGTTTCACTTCATTTTTTGATGTTCCAATATAATTTTTTCTAGGTCTCCCAAGACACAGTGATGGGCAGAGACCTGATAGAAGTTGCAGCCACACAGGACTTTGTATCACAAAGAGATCAGCTTGAATTAGAGTAAATATCTACTATACAGTCAGAGGTGCATTTCTGCTAGGCTGAATTAGAGAGTTTACTGGCACATCTCCATAAACATGACTGTCTGTACTAGGAAATAGTTAATCTTTTATTACATCGGATAGCCTTGTGGGATTGCTTTAGTGATTCATTATAGAAATCAAAGTAAATTCTACAGTATTGTGCAGTTTGGCTCATCCAATTGGAAAAACCCTAATGATCAAAAAAGCATGTGTTCTTACTCAGATATGTTTTATGACATGGCTGTAAAATGTACCTACCACAGTTTTTCATTGTTTCACAGACAATTAGCACAGTCATTTTCAAGTTTCTATTGTTCTACAGCTGAAGGTGTGAATGTCCCCTTGTTCACTGACATGAGTGACAACTGCGTTTACATTACCAAAGAGTCATGATGAATTACCATGTTTCATCGATAAACTTTATTTCTTAAGACTATGGAAATTATAGCATTGCATTTGAGACATGACTCCAAAGAGTGTATCAGCTTTTTAACCATAAACAGCAATGCATGAGAATTTATAACTTGACAGAAAAGCCTTTTTTGAGGTAAATCTTAACATGTATTCTAGTAGTTCAGAATAATTTATTTTCTGAGGTCTGTCAGTGTTACTCAAACAAGCTTCATCTCTATGAGGGGTTCCATTCACTTTAACGGGTGTAACCAGGTAGGAAAGAAATTCTGGATGATTTAAGAAGTTGATGTCAACAATTTAAGTGTATTTTTCTCAGAAGACAAACCTGGAACAAAAAAGACATGTTTTTCTTTTAGCAAACATTTTTAAAGGAAACTTACTGCAGAAATAATAAAGAGCAAAATCTCAGTCCTTGCAGAAATCCAAAGGACTTTTTGCCTTGAATCCCATTTGTTCACATCTATATTTGAAAGTATGTAGTTATTTTTTGGTAGTCACTTTGTGTTACTGAGCTGTGGTTTTGTATGAATTTATTATAATCACTTCTGAGAAGGGCTCCAGTAATAATGAAGAAGGTTCATTCCTATTATGTCTGAGAGAACAGAGGTTTTATAGAACCCAGTGGAATTGCAGACGTGCTGTTTCTCACAGAACTGACTGTCTGCAGGAAGGGAGAGGATCTAAGGTTTGTATGGCTTGTCTTGTATTCCCAGGTCTTTGAGTTCCAGTAATTCAATTACAAAAATTCTGAACTTTCATGGACAATGGTTATGATGCGGTCAAGAGAACTGTCCATTTTTTATTATGGCAAAAAAATCCAGACCTCTTTGGACACCATCTGCCTTTTGTTTTTTTGTAACTTCCTTATATTCCTCCTATCTATGGACATTTCTAAACCATGTTTTCCCAGCCAATCTCCAGAATATGTACTGAATTCACATTAAATTTTGTGCTGCCACTTGGTACACTAACTGAACAGTAAACCTTAACATACTCTTGAATGTTGCTACAGCTCCTCAGTTGTCAAATAACTTCCATGATGCCCCAGTCTCTTTAGAGCACGTTAGTCACTGTATCAAGTATTTTTAGTGAGAGGAACGGTTCAAAAACACTCGCTGCAGATGTAACACTAAGTCATAAATATCTGAAAGTATTTGAATTGCCGGTTTCTGGGTGTCAGTAATACTCTGTTATCTATGCCTGAACTACATGCAGGAGAAGACAAGTATTACAGAACATGGAAATGTGGCTGGTTGGTAGGTAGTCTTCTACTTACAAGCATGGAAGTTTGTACCAGAACTAAAAGTGAACCGGAGTATAAAGTGCTACAGAGAAATACCAAAAGGAAATAGTCTTACCTTCTGCAATCTGTTAAGAGCAAAGGTCAGCTAAAATTCCAATAACAGCTCAAGCTGTAGAAACTCAGGTCACACACCAGCTCTTATCTCACCCTGCAATAGGATCAGGCTGTGGTCCTGTGAGCCATTTTTATGGATCTATTTACATCTACTCCGCCCAGGGCCATCATCCCCAGGAGCAGGCACACCAACCAGACTGCACAGCTACAGATTCATACACTGCATAAGTGGTTGCACAGCTGCCTGCATATGTGTTCCCATATCTGAACTACATTTCTGATATCCCTGTCATCTGTTGTCCACACAATGTGCACTTTTTCAAGAGTTCTTGCTATTGTAAAACAATTCAGTGTTGCCATACACATTTAAGGACTGTTCTGTTGTACCAAGAGAAAAATAATACAGTTTAGTAGACTTGGCCAAAACTGAAATGCCCCATTCTTTTCTTTCATTTCTGCCATCTGAGATGTGATTGGGTCATCTCAGTGTTTTGCTTTGTTTGTTTGTTTGTGTTTGTTTGTTTTAAAATTTGTTTTACGTATCTTTGTCTAAGTTTATATGATGCAAATCTTGTTCCTCTCATGGACAACTAGTAACACAAAAACAAACAGCTCCAGTGATGCCAGAATAATTATCTTTCCTAGGTCAGATGTTTATCCTGTAGTTGGACCCATATGAGTGGTAAAACTTGCCTGTGCTGAGCCGTTTGCAGAAAGCGAAAATCTTTGGTTAACACTCTGCTGTAAAATTAGTGCCCTGTGCTTTTTATTACTTTTAGTTTGCTTGTTTTTAAGCAGGTGATGAATAGTTAGTAATTGCACAAACTGAAATATATACACTGATGTGTGAACATACAGCTTTCCATGCTGGGAGACAGCAAAATTCTGGGCTTTCCAAGATGGAAACAATGCAGAAGTCTGCAACACCCGTGTCCCTCGTGCCTGATGATGAATTAACTCCAGAACCTCAAGGTCGTTTAGAATACGCTTTCTTTTACCCGATAATGTTTCATGAACTGTGAGTTGTTGAGATTTTTTTTTTTCTGCATATGTTGCTGGCAGTGCTCCACCACCTTTTCTTATTGATATGATAGAGGTGATGGATAAGGAATGTGGAATTGAAGTGGGTCATTGTTCTTCCTGACACTGTTGCTAAAAGTTTACAAGACAAATATTGTAGACTCACTTCAAATGGTTACAGAACCAGTACTTTAACACACCTCTTGAGATCTCTTCTTTCAATAATTCTTTTAAAACCTGTGGATCTGAAAAGGACACGCATGAGTTACAAATTGTGTAGCATACATCATTGTTACTCCAGACAGCACTGCTAATTTTTTTTTTTTTTTTTTTTTTTTTTTCATNTTTTTTTTTTTTTTTTGGTCATATCTTTATCAACATGACATATTGTACTTTCTGTGATTTGGTATGAATTACAGCTCAGTAACTCCTCTCGCTTGCTCTGCTGCACACCAGAGTCAGAGACAGAATGAGTGGCATCACCACTGGCTTCCTAATGCTGCTGTTGCGGGTGTGACTCTGGCCATGGCAAGGAAGGGAGAAAAACCCAAGAAATCAAGACAAGAGAAACCATCTGATTGCTAACAGCTAACCCTGAATTCTGAGAAAGCATTACTGTGACAGTTCATCTCACTTGATTTTAGAGACGGGATTCAACTCTAGTTTAAAACACATTTTAGCATCTACACATGAGCTAAGTACCTGAGCTTCCATTACAAGTCTGGCGCCCCAATAGCAGCTGGCAGCAAGATTCAACTGCTTGTCATCAGCAACTACTGCCACCACAGATGCCCTCAGGTGTCGTGTCTGGCCTCCAGCTGGCACACTGGAAGGGTAAGTCTCCCACAGGTTCTGGGTTTGTATATGCCAGCTCTGAGGAGGCCTAACAGGTCTGCAGTGCCAACAAGGAAGAATGCCCTTGGGTGCTAAAAATGGCCTTAGGAGTTTATGTTGAGGTGGACACTGTTGACATTCACACAACTGAGCTACATGTTGGGACTCCCATGAGAGAAAAAGGGAAGAAATCAGTATTTGTCAGGGATAGTTCTCCCAAGCTATTCTAGGTTCTATCTTGAAATGATGCTATAAAGGAGTCTGAAGGGATTTTTGTGTCTAGTTCCACATTAAATGCCCAGAAGTATCCAGGACATCTGTATGAGACTAGTAGATATGACACAGGACCTATAGAATGCATGAAGTCTTTTCCCAACTGCAGAGGCCAGTGAGGTTTTCCATGAGCATCTCAATTACTTCTAGACACCTCTGTCTAGTCATTGAACCTCTGTTCCTCCTCTGATCAGCTGAAGTGTATGTGTATCTCCTCCACTATATAAACAACCACAGATGAATGGGATGAATCCTACCCCAATGACTGTTTCCGACATGTAAAGACACTGTCTATAAGCAGTAAATTAATCTTTCTTCCCAATTCCTGGTGCCCTGTTTGTTCATGGAGTCTCTCAAGACCCTTCAGCTGACATAGCATGCACAGATTGTGGAAGTAAGCACTTAGTTTTGCTGAGAGCCATCATGCCTGTGGTGAAACTCTGCCTTTTTTCACACTGTTCCTTTCAATCCACACAGTTGCCCAAGAAGCAGTCTTCCAGAGAGCAAATCCCAGCTGGCAGCTTCCGCCGGCTTTCGAGACAGTGAGGGAAGAAAGCAGGAGAAACTGAGAGTAGAAACCCAGATCTACACCAACAGTTTCTCTGTGGCAAATCATATTTCAAGTGGCTTAGTTGGGTGTTAAAGGATGAACTGAAAAGTAGGCTTACATGGGAATGTAATTTTGTCCTTAGCTACAGTGCAGCTAACCTGAGGAATAAGGGGAAGGAAATTAATTTAGATATATTATACCATACAGAAAACTATAGTAAATCTAGATGTTGTAGGAGAATTAAAACAATATGGAAGCAATAAAATTAATAGGAATGAGACTGCAAGTCTAGGATGTGTATTTAGAAGAAAAATGGAAATGCAATAATTTGAAGTACAAGAAAAGAAAAAACTGAGAGTAAAAACACATAGGCAAGGGTAATAGAAAAATACATATGAATTTGGGGGGAATTTGGTAAAATTATACTAATATATAAGAAAAGAAAGGGATTAAATGTTAGTCCCACTGAGTGATATGCTTATTGTAATTCAAGTTTTACAAGTTCTACTGCCTTAAACATTCTTATTCACTAGCTTTATGATAATACATGGATTTTTGATAAAGAGATTTGTTTGTTAGAAACAGGAGTGATATGGTAAAGGTCTCAGCCCTACATACTACTACAACAATTTTACATGCAGGCCTCAGTTTATAGAAAAGTATTTTAAGGGCCAGGAATTTGCTGATCCCCTGAAAGAAACCAACATGGCACCTGATAATAATGTTCTTCAGCTACTGCTGAAATAATTTAAATATTAGAGAGCGATTCAGACATGAAAACTCAGACATTGGCAGATCAAATTGGAAGGCAAATATCATCACTTTGCCTCCTGATTCTCCTCTGTCGGCTAGTATCCGTTATCTGTTGTTTTACATTTCAGGCAAAAGACAGATCAGCAGGTCAAATTCTCTATTTCGGCACTTCAGCAATGGCTCTCAGAAATGGAGGCACCTGGAACTACGTGGATCAAAAGGAGAGGGGAATGGTTCCATCAGCCCAAAATAGAAGAAATTCCCGGAAACTGGAGAGAAGTTTCCAATTGTTTTGAAAGCCTACAGAGATTTTAGCCAGACAGACTTCAGAACTTCTCTTCAATAACTGTATGAGAAACTCAGGCCCATTCAGAAGGTGAAGTCCATGTAGTCCACGAAGTTAGCTTTCTATCTCTCTGGCTGAAAGCCTAAGAACCTAATAGGAATGGGATTTACTGAAGAAAATCCAGTGAAGGACAGCAAAGATGACAAAGGAACTGAAGCATCTTTCATATGTGGAAAGGATGTGGGAGCTGGAATGTAGCCTAGAGAAGAGAAACCTCAGGGAGATTTTATCAATATATATAAATATCTAAAGGGAGAGAACGAATATGAGGGAACCAGGCCCTTCCCAGTAGTTCCCTGTGAGCATAAAAGAGGCAATGGACAAAAACTGAAACACGGGAGGTTCTGTCTGAACATTAGGAAACTTTTTTTTTTTTTCCTATGAGAGTGGTCAAACAATGAGACAGGTTGCCCAAAGAGATTGTGGAGTCTCCCTCATTGGAGATATTCCAAAGCCATCTGGAGAAAGTGCTGGGCAACAGGCTCTAGCTGGCCCTACTTGAGCATAGTGGTTGGACTAGATTATCTTACAAACTCCTTCCCATTTTTTTCCATTCTGTAATTCTGTGATTTCTCACATCTCACCACACCATCAGATATGGAATATGTGGATGGCAACCCCAGCACCCACTGCTGACGTGATAGCTCAGTAGTTAGAGCATTACCCCAGGCGTGGACCTACCTCCCCAATGTCCCTAAGCAGATCTCCCTCACGTCTTTCTAATTTTGTATTTTGAAAATGGACCAACCTGGAAGCAAGAATGGATGGATAAGACAGAACACACCTTTGCCCTTTACTCTTCAGTTTCTTTGGTTTTGTCCATAATGATTTGGGGTATTTACATGTACATTCAAGGCAGCAGGCCCTAGACCCCGTGTTTGTGTCTTTTCGTCATACTCTACCACCGGTATCAGGTTTTCTTTTTCTGCTTCTTGCATGGGTGCCTATGTACTGGCTCCCGGTAAGTTCTGGAGCAAGTACGTTCTTCAGTTCTGAGGTTCATGGTCCAGCTGACAAAAGGACAAGTCCCAGCACTCCTGGGAAAAGCAGGTCCTGCTGTCCCACACTGTCCAGCCAGTGGAGAGAGAGGCTGGTCTTGCAAGAGCAAACCACTGCTACTAGGTAAGAAACGCCTTTCCAGCTAGACACCGGGAAGGTCCCTGGGGAAAGACAAGGGCTCTATTCTGCATTTGAACCATGCCTTCCTACCACGTTGTGCTGGTTTGGGTTAAAACAGAATAATTCTGGTCTATGACTTTTACTTTTCAGCTAAGTCTGTCTGAAGTTAGCAGCATGTTTAACAGACAGAGTCTGCTTCTAACAGTGATAACGTTCCTTGTTTATAGTTAGTACCAGGGATTGGTATGCAAACCAAGGACACTGTTAGATTTTGTGCACCACACTGGGGGAGGGTGCAGAAAAGTAAAGGCTGCACCTTCAGGGAGGAGCGACCAGGACAGGTGACCCTAAATAGCCAACAAAATATTCCATATCCATATATGTCATATTTGGTATAAAGCTGAGGGATCATGAGGGTCTTGTCTCTCCTGCCCCTTCTCTTGGCCTTTTTGCCATTTTCGTTTCCCTGAGATAGAGCTGCTCTCTCGGCTACGGGACTTGGCAGCTTCAGCTTTGCCCTGAGACCTCCGACCCCGGCCTCAGCCCCCAGCTCAGGCCTTGGCTGGGCTCCAGGTTCTGGGCTGCATCCCTGAATCCAGCTCCCAGTTCCTGTCTGCTGCTGGGCCCTTCCACAGCATCAGTAGGGACGGTGACATATTTACCATCTGGGGGGTTGGGTTCGATACTGGTTTAGTACATATTTGTATATATTCACTTATTATTATTATTGTTGTTATTACTCATTTTCCTTAGTAAAGCTGTTCTAGTTTCCTTTCCTAATCGATAAGTCTCTCCTTTATTTCCTTTCTTCCCTTTTTTGGGTGGGGAGGGGGAGAGAGCGTTCTGTTGCAGATTTGGGGAACACCAACCGTGACACATGTGTTCTGCCTGGTCCATGGCAAACACTCCTTCATGCTATTGTCAACCTAAGTGCAAAGAGCAAGCTGTATCTTAAAGCCAAGCACTAGCAGGAAAGCAGAGAGAGAAGGTAGCCAAGCAAACCTATACAATCCCTAATTTGCTACTAATTTTTTGAGCTACAAACTGACAGTGGTGTCGGTCAGCAATGGAGAAGCTACAAACACTGCATTAGGGGTGACATAGACAGATTTTTAATGACTGAAAGGCTCTGACTCAATGGGGAAGCATTTTTTGTGACACTGCTGCAAATCAAAGTAAGTTTTGGGGACACCCCATAAGCAAGCCAGTTCTTTTCTGACTTAGTATTTCCTAGCTTCTTTAAAAGTTCCAGATTAAGCCAGACAGTTTAAATCTTATTAAAGTCAGTAAATTAACGTAAAAAGGAATGTTCCTTGGACTACAATAAGGTTTCCTACCAATTTTCCTTTGATTATATTACAGATGACGGTTTATAATAGAACTGCAGACTGTGGTAACACGGAAAAAAACCATAAAATTCAACATTTATATATTTCCAACTCCTTGTCAGACATCAGAGGGATATAAAATATTTAGTAAGGAATTTACAGCTTAACACAATCACATATGCAGTAATAGTAATATAAATAGCAAATGCGATCTCTTCCATCCCATCCTTCCCCCACCCTTGAAAGGAAGCAACATTAGAGTAGTATTAAAAAATAACCTGGACCCCCAAGGTGAAACAGGATTGTAATTTTTATAGCTTACAGAAATTCATTTTTTCAGCACTTCTGTAGCTGATTGTGAATTGTGTCTTCAAGCATTAGGTTAGGAAAAGTTTGCCCCATCTAAGGCTACTCTCATTAAAGTCTTGTAGACACTTCCTGCCCCTAGAGATTTTTGAGCATAAGTAAGAAGCTGGGATATGGAAGGAAAAAAAAAAAAAGGCAAAAAAAATAAAGCCAGCCTCTTCCAAGTTGCAATCCAGACAACGAGGAGCCTGATGACGATGTAGTGAACACTGCAGACAGGGAACTCAGTCTGAACTCTGTTTGCTTCATGCAAAAAAATCTCCACAGGTATGAGAGCAGCTTTAAACTCCAAGACACGAGGTATCTGAAAAACACTGGAAATATTAAGCAGTAGGGTTCTGTGAATCCAGCTGAAGTCCTGTCTTCTGCCAGGGAAGAGAATTTCTGTTTCTTGTACATAGAGGGGATGACTGAAGTTTTCTAAAAGTAAATCAAGAAAAAATGAGAGGAAAAAATTAATTTGACACCAACCCCCTGACCTATCTGACTGTGGTGTGGAATCCTACTAGCATTGAGCCAGTGGAGGGAGTATGGAAAAGACTCCTGACACAAGGTCTGAAAGATTACAGGGCAAGTGTCTGCACAAGAAGGAGTGCAGTGAGAGGAAATGGAAGCGTTACAGAGAAAGCAGAATGAGAGCTTGAAACTGTAAGGCACATTCTCACAATTTAGCTCTGTGATGGCTCCCACATTCACTAATGTGATAAAGCCAAAGACAAGGAGTGAATTTAGTTGTTTGTCAGTGGTGCCAGGATACTGTGCCTTCCAGTGCCACAATACTTAACACCTGCTAAACTTAGCTGATATACCTTAATGGGGCAAGCAAAAGGCCCTCTGTCCTGGAAATATGTAAGATTGGGAAGATCCTTGAAGATGTGTGAGCAACATCTTCATTGGCTGATACCACTGTTGACTCTGCGGACCTCGCAGAGGTGCAAGAAGAAGAGAAGACTGAGAGCCCATGTGCTTCCCATTCAAAGGTGGGCAAGGATGGGAGGATTCAGGGGAGGCTTGTTGTCTTGTCCGTGAAAGTGAATGTGAAGAGAATACCATGAACAGATAATTTTCAGACTATTGATTGATCAGAAGAGGTCTTTTTCCAGTCACTGCCAGTGCAAATGTTGTTAGAACAGCCTGTTCAATACTAAGAGGATTACACAACCCAAGTAAGCAAAAGAAAATTCCTCTTTTGCTAAATGCCCTTATTTTTTTTTATTTTTTTTTTTTTGCCAAAGGGCAGTGGAAAGAAGAGCAGGAAAAATGGTGAGTTTATTTCTTGTCATTGTGAGAATTAAACACCTAATAGGCCACACCAACTTATTCTGCTCTGAGGAGGGTGCATAGAATCATAGAATCATTTCCAGGTGCCCATTAATAAATCTATGTACTGGAGTTTAGGAAAAGCTTATAAGAACCATCTTCCAAAAACTCAAATTGCATTTGGACATTTGCATTCATTGATGGTTGATCTGGAATGTTTTGGTGATTTTTCTTGCTTGCTTTTGGGAGGAATAATATTTGTGTTTGCAAACATATGGACATAACAAATCCAACCTCCTACCTCATTTAAAAGTAAACACACAAAAAACTTGGTATTTCCTTAGGCTGGCAAAAAAATATTTGCTAGATTCAGAAATCAGCTCAGTTTTTGAAACCATAGCTCTGAAAAACTTGTATAATTATTTCTCTCTTGATTTCTTTCCAGAAAGACTGCCAAATCGCCACACTGTGCAATTACAATTTGCAATTCTCCATAGAAACCAGTCTTTTGGTTTCTATTTAGAAATATTACCTTAGAAAAGCAATTACAATACTGCTGAAAATGTCCTGGTAATACCTTTTCTCTTACTTAATTTTCAACGATGACAAACAAATAACTTTATCAGTATAGCTAATCTAATATTTTACCATGGTCAGTGAATTACATTACACAGTAGAATTACACTAGCTGGATACCAACTCTATGTCTGCTAAGTATTGTAAAAGATATTTTTGTATTAAAATTACAAGACACTTAAAAGCAAAAATGTTACTTATTAATGTATTAAAAACAAATTCCTCAATAAATGATGAATTAGGAAATACAAAACCAATAAATGGTTGGTTGACTTTACTATTCAGCATAAGCACTATAAATTCATTCATCTAGAATTCATCTAATTGCATTTACTTTAAAAATAGATATTGTCATTATGTTATGTTGTATTAACTTGACTTTGCTAGAAAGAAAAAAATTGTGAATTATACTTCATATTGAGTCATACATCTCAGAGTCTCTACAATCTTTTTTCCTTAGAGCTTGTCATTATAATCCATAAAAAGTTAGTCTAACGTTGAAATAAAATCACCAAAGTAATCAATCTTTATCCTTTTTTTCAAACCTTCAAACACTTTCAAATTTAATTTCGAAGAAAAAGTCTGCTGCAAGATAAAGAAATAGAGGAATCACAAGTAGATGTCAAAGAGATCCACAAGGATGGTGAACTGGTCCCCTGGTCAATTATTCTACCATTATGAACTGAGTGTGAACTGATGGTAATTGAAGCGAGAAAGGCACTAAAACATTTTCCAAAGCAACATCTGCAACGAATCAGAGGAGTGAAGATAATATGACAGGGACATTTAACGACAGGATTGTTCTCCTGCCTTCCTTTCTGCTTAAAAAGGCCTGGCCAAATTCCAGTTAGAAACAATCCCAGCACAATGGATATACCATTTCTGTGTGATGTGTAACTGGGTTTCACAGAGATATTTGAAGAATGCAGTTAAGTATCTATTTGAAATCTGGACTGTTTCCCAACTTTCCAGTGTTCTTGACACTCTGGGTTGAGCTCTTCTAGTTCCTTCTCATATTTTTTCCTACCCACAATTTTTTCCTGTATTATTTGAGGGGGAGCATCAGTGGCAATGAATGCACATTGATATTAGATCGTCTGAGGAAATCCAGTGTTTGCAGGACCATCCTAGACCCCATGAAATTCCTCCCTTTCCTCACAGCCCTCCCTCCTCAGTCTCACCTAGTCATACCCTCCAATAACACCATGGCATCAGGATCACGCTTCTGTTACAAATAAAGTCTTCCAAGAAACACGGAACCCCTTCTGAGGGTAAGATCTTCCAATGTCTAATTACTTTCACTGCTAAAAATGCACATCTTATTTATAATCCTTTGACTTGTCTGTTCTCCAGAGTTTTCTTCTCATTAAATTCCAGGTCATGATCAACTCATTTCTAAATGGCCAAATTCTTACATAAATACTGAATTCGATTTTCCACATTTTCCAGACTTTGGAGCTTTCTTGTAACTTCTCTCTGGTGTGGGCAAAGAACTCAACAAGGGATCATACATTACTAGAATGGTAAAACACCATGAAAAGTCAAACTGATAGCTAGAAGCAATGGTATAACATTGCTAAAACTGTGATCCAAAAAAAAGATAGTTGAAGTAATCTTTTTATCTTAAGTAGATTTTGGATTGTATTTAACAGAACCCTCACATTTAATTAATAACATGAATAAATCTGTGATTGTAAGTGTGATACAATTTCACAGGCAAAATATTGATTCTCTGTTTGTTATCTGATTACCTAGAATTAGAATTGGAAAACATTCATAATCCTTTGCTGACAGGGAACAAGCAAATAAAATTATTTCAAATCATGGGAGGGAGGATGGAGTCTGGCTGGTGAAGCCAGACTTTACAAGATTTTAAAGTGATGAGGTGTTTGATCTGCAGTTCCCACATTGCATGGATGTTTTTGCATAAAAGGCTTTTGGCTTCCTATCAAAGCTGAAAATATTTATGGGTTTACAACTCAGTTTTTCAAACAAGAGTCTCAATTCCTTCTACCCCCCTAGGTATGCTTTACGAGATCAAAAATCAAGAATATTCACTTGTATAAGGAATACTTCCATTAAACATTCTGAAAATATGTGGTACATACAAGACGCACAATCTGTATCATATTGGAATTGATTTGACCTTACTACTCTTTTCAGTGGAAAGAAGATGTGCAGCAAAAGGAAAAAAAAGTATGCAAGGGTTTAGTTCAGATCCTTCAGAAGACACTATAAGATTTACCAGGCTGAGGTGAGAATAGATTAGATATTTAAACTATTCCATTTCTACCAGTACTTTAGAAAAGTGAAGTGTATTTCCGTTTTAAAAAGCCACCTGTCATGTCATGCATAATCGGTATGAAGGGTGAGATTAGCAGCGGTTTTTCCACAGTAAATACAGCAATTACTGCCCTTAGGGGAAGACCGAAAGTATTTGCAAATTTTGAGCAAACTCAACAACCAGTTCTGAGTGGGAAGGAAAAAAAAAAAAGGGAAGAAAGATTTGGATTAGTCTAAACCCTTTTGTTTCAGTATTTTTACATTTTCTGGTATGTTGGGGTTTTGTGTTTGGGGTTTGGTTTTTTTTCAGAACAGTGAATTTAAATTTAACTTTTTTTCTGAATTATAGAAAAACAGTTGTGAGCAACAAGGGAATTTGTTAGAACAGGAGATGAAGGTAATGAAGGCAGAGAGGAACATGAAATGCAACTGCTAATGACAAGAGAGAAGAAATAAGTTTGAAAAAGCAAGAAAATAATTTCCAGGTCAGGAAAAGGGGTGCCGAATCTCAGCATGAGTAGGTGAGCAGGGCCTGGGGAGCCTCCTGCCCGCTTCTTCCCATTCCCCTGTCCCACGGTGTTTGGCAGGATCTCTTTCCAAGTGATGCCTCTTCTATATTAAGGTTAGAGAGTGGTGATGCAGAACAGAGACAGGCACATATTTAGCTCTTCTCCATGCCACTAATAGCAGACATTGCAGCTCCCCAGCAGTTCTTGTTATAGGATGTGCATAAAGGCATAGTTGAGCCATAAGCGAATATAAAAGTAAGGTAATAATTGTTTGATAGGCAACCTTAATAGTCCTGCGAGCTCCTTAAGGGGGAAAAAAATAATATTACAACAGTCAAAAAGTTATGGATGAAAAAAGTACATTTTTCCATATTCACATTCTGTATTTCTGCACCTGAAATTAGCTAGTGTATTGATAAATGAATTTATGCAGTTGATTTCACAAAGGCAGTCTGTATATTGCTACCATCTGTGCATCAAAACTTTTAAAAACTACAATATCAGAAAAAAAATTGGCATCATAAATATTTTAAAAAGATGAGTGGGTATTCCAGGCTCTTGAACTTTTTTTACCATATTAGGTTTCATTAGAATTTGGTGTACGGTGAACAGCATGAATTTCTAAACCTTTAAAAATCAAGCAAAAGAAAAAATGATATCATGTAAATCCCTATAAAAGCAATATCACATCCAGAAGAAACATGTCATTTTGGGTCTTCCAAATACTTTGAAAAGAATAAAATGTGGTTTGGAAAGAAACATGGTATGCTTTGAAATTCCAGCTGAAAAACCAAAGGAAGACCTATTTGGGTTTTTTTGTCTTTTCACACAGCCTTTCTGGATCTTTTTTTAGTATCTGTAAAGCGTTTTCAGACCATTTGGTATGACAGGTTGAATACGCATCTTTATTTTTGTTGCTAGGACAAATGAGATAACTGTAAATGTTTTGTCTACAGAGAGGAAACTGCTATCAATTTTATGTGGGATATGCAATAAAGCCATGGCCAAGCAAAGCTGGTGCACGTGGTGATTGCCGGGTAGGGATTAGCTGCTTTTGGCAGTGATTGACAGAAAAAACAAAAACTAAAATTTTTGTGGAGGAAAGCAGTTGTTTACAGATTTCACTTGTGTCAGTGGCAGACTTGTTGCAACAGATATCTGAGCGTCTCTGGCTCTTCTCTAAGCGTGGCAGGCAGGAGGTAAATCACTAAGTCACACTTAGTTGTCAATGATTTTATGCTTTTAAGTCACCAATGGCTCTGAAATTTCAGAGATAATACTGACTTAGGAGTGATCTGCAGCACTAGAAGTGAGGGGGGAGATACCCTCATCCCCCTGACATCTGGACCATGATAAGACCAAAGGAATCCCTGAGGTCAAACTTGGCCCAAAGAATATCTTCAAACACCTGTGTCTTGAAAGGAATTTTCCATCCTTTCAGCTCCCACTTTTCTGCCAGGGAAGTAAAATAAATGTAGGAACATGATTCAATGCAAACTTTTCTTAAAGCTACACACATCTTTCTGTCTCTCTAGTCATTCCCACTGTTCAAAACACAGAAGACACAGGGTGAATACAGGGCAATTCTCCTCGGTTTATGGATGTCAGTAGTTGGGGGCCTTCTTGAGTTACGGTTGCATTTTTACTGTTATTGTTAACAACCATGATTAGATTTGTTTCTGAATAATTTGCTGAATTCCTTTTGACTCTGTATATATTTTTCATTGACACCGTCTGACAGCAACAAATTCTTCATTGTATTCTGAGTTCTGTAAAAATACATTTTTTATTTTAAACTGTTACCTTCATATTTCACCGAGTACCCCTAAAGCTCATGTGAAAAGAAGTTAATACTCTCCTTTTTAAATCGAACTCTATGGCTTCTCCAGTATTATTTCTACCAACTCATCCAGTACATAATTAAGAAATACTGGCCTGTGCTTCGTTTGACTTTTTAACCTCATATTGCATTTCTGCCCAATCATCCTCTCTGCCTTGAGTGACCCTCATACTCTTGAGTCCTGAAAGACTCAGATGCCCTTAGATGATGATCTTTGCTAATGCCTCTGCTCATGGAAAGTAAAACAGAAAACCAACAACAACAAGTGCAAATACAAGTTCAAATTCTGCCTAGGTTCTTTAAGAAGACAGAAACACGCATCCACTAGCTTTTAGTTCACTACTGTTTAATTAGATTGTAGACCCAATGGGACAGGGAAATTGCTTTTTCTTACACAGTTATGTTAAAAGGGGAAAAGTATGTGACATGCTACTTACATCCTACTTATTGAATTAAAATAAGACATAAGCAAATCGAAAAGAAATTATTTTGGCAGATTCTAGTCTGTTTGAAATTGTATGCTTTAAATAGAACAGGTAATCAGATTAGTATGTAGTGGAAATGGATCGTGAAAAGGAAGACTAAATGATGCTTTGCAAATGATCCATCTCTAACTCCGCAAGATCCCAATAATTCGGGTGGCACTGTGCCTTGTTAATGTGGCACGTGGTTGTATTTTCCCATTTGTCACATATTTACTTGTGCAATGAACTCCTTGCCTGAGGGAAGGGAAGGGCTGTGAAGCCTGAACTCTACCATCAGGGATAGACAATCTGGGTAGCAATAACCAGCTGTGTTAGTCTATATCTGCACTGTCTTAAAATGACGGATGTTGGTTTATCTGGGTAAGAGGAACTTTAGCTGTAGTGCAATGGTAGTACCTATAACAGAATTCCTAACACAGTAACTGATTCAGAAAACAAGACTCAGGGAATGTGTCAATCTTTTTTGTTTCATTTCTGAAGTAGTGCTGTTTAGTAAAATAAGGATACAAAACATACTTTGCTCTACATTTGTGATGGGTTCTTGGATACTAGCTTAGTAGTATATTATCTAAATGATTAATGTAATTAGAAAACTGACCCCAAGATAGTTTCTGCTCAAAATCACACAGAGGGTGCACCTGACACAGGAAAAAAACTGCTCAGCTCATGTGGTTTATACTAAATCAGGACCAAAATACTTTATTGATTTATAAATGATGCATAATTAACTGGCAGCTAGTGAACTATACCTTCACAATCAATATCAGCAATACAGCTACAATGGTAAACACTTGCTAAACATCAGCAAACACCTGCAAATTTCAAACTGTCCTTGTTCAGACAATCCAAGGAAGTTTTGCTTACACACACACTTCCACGTGCACGTTTTTACATGCACACATCACCCACTGTTCAGATTACAAGGCCACTTCATGCAACTTGTCAATGCACGTATCAGTGAGAAAGGTCGCTGGGCTCACACGCATAGATCTTGGATGTGGGTTCTCCACTGCAGTATCCTGTGCTGTCACTCTGCTGCCTGCATGGTAGAGTCGAGGCTGTGTGGGCATCCCTACACACACCTTTTGTTGGCTTGTTGTAGCCTTTCCTTGCGTCATGCTGTGCCAATGAGATCTACACCCACTATTATGCAGAAACATATATTTATATTAAAAAAAAAACCACAACAGTTTATTCCTCACAGGAGCTTCCAAAGGGAATTCTCTGTTAGGGAATTCCTATCAGAAACCTTGGAAAACTTGTAAAAACTCCTTATACTTCAGCTGTCTGTTTTAGTCATTGACATAGTCTTTTGCCAGTAAGTCCCATTAAACAGCAAAGAGAGCAGAAAGCTGGTACCTATCCAAGTTTTGTGGGCTTGAAAACTATTTATTCAGTTTGCCATATATATATGGCTAACATAAAAAATCAGAAAGAATGCATTTAAGAAATGAAATAAATATAAGGTCTTTGAAAGGACGGTTGTGCGTGATGTAACTTGGAACTCGCCTTGTTGCTTCTTGTGAACCAAGGCTTCACCAAAGAAGGTTGGAGAGTGTGATCTGACATGTTTGCAGAATGCATGTCTGGTCCAATGCTTTCTGCTTTCAATGGAAGCCAGGACAGTTAGGCAGAGATTTAAAATGTTTTAAAGCATGGAAATATGACACAATAATGAGAAGGTGTCCCTGCCATGGCAGTGGGGTTGGGACTAGGTTATCTTGAAGGTCTCTTCCAACCCAAACCATTCTATAATTCTATGATAAACTGTAAAAATATTGATTTCTTTGGCATAGTGGTAGCTGAAAGTACCAGCACACAGAATAGCCTTTATTTGTGGCAATGCAGGTGGTCAACACATGTTGACCCACACCCTACTCTGAAGACAGTTGCCTCATTGCCTCTGTGCATTGATTTATTTACTTTTTGTAGATCATTTTAAAGTAATTTGGGAAGAGTTAGTTTCTCAAAGGCACAGGCCAAGGAGCATTAATACCTTTTACCATAATGTTTGATGACAGGGTTCATACTTGGAGGCCAGAGAACATGGAGTGCAGTTTTTCCAGTGTGGTAGAGTAGTTGCCTCTGCTTAGTCACTGAAGAGGCGTGATACAAAACCATAGATGTGGCTAGGGGTTTACCAGGGTCTGAAATGGTAGCTGGTGGACAAAAGGCCATGAAAGTGTCCAGGTTACATAAGTTGTGGAGAGTAATTTCCAAAACTTTTTATTCAGCATTTCTGTATGAAAGGGAATTATCAGCTGAAGGTGAACGTTTTGGTTCCTATTGCAGTTGCCCTGGTATAAAACAGTGGGAAGCAATGGAGTTACCCATCATAATGTCAGGGGACATAAGACTGGGCTCATGCAAGGAGAAGAAAGGAGGACTCAAATTCCCTTTGTATCCTTATTTCAACTGTGCTTCGCTTTAGCAACTGTGTGTGCTTCCTCCATATCATAAATATTTTATGTTTTTTCAGCCACTGAGTTCATCATTTAAACAGGAAGGCATTTAGCTGTGCTGATCTCATTCAGTTTAAGTATGCACTTCAAGTATGAGATTAAATCCTCAACTGATGTAAAATAATGCAGTTCCACTGGATCTGTGGGAGCTGCTTCCCCCTGTGCTAGAGGCATTTCTCCTTCCATTACCTCCAGAAGAAGCACTAGGTCCTCCTGGGAGATCCCCTCGACACACTGCCTTCTCCCAGACAAACTCAGGGCTGAGTGGGGTCGTCACGCAATGGGATTGTGCTGATTGCAGCCTGAAACTTCGCTCCTGCAGCCCCAGGCAGTCCCCACTACTGATATTGCAGCATGCAAGCACGAAGCTGAGCTGCAGACAGAGCTGAAAAAGGGCACCATGAAGGCAGTCATGGCGGCGGATTCCTTCTGAAACAGAAAGTTTCCCTATCACTAACAATGGGAACAGCACTGGAATCAGGTTTATCTGTGACATCCCTCCCAAATTAGCAAGTGAGAACAGACTGAAAAATCTACAGGAGCTTCACCTTGTGACTGTTCTGGCAATGTAAAGCAACTGTGAGTCCATAGAATGTATGATCCAAAGAAAACTAATGCGCATTTCTCTTATGCATTCACGTTTAGTTGGTCCAATGTTTTTGCCACCAAAGCTTCTATAACCATACATATTTCAGCTGGATTACACTGGCTCATGTAGACTATTTAACTGAAGTTTCCCTTTAGCATTACTTGAATGGGTGATCATCCACACACGAAACATAAAAGAGAGTTGCATGTGGCATTCATATTGAATGCAACAAATGCTCACCATAAGAAAAGAAAACATGCTCTTTAGGAATGTCTCTCTTTATCATTTTATTTTACTCTTCTTTTCTCTATCTGACAAAGCTAGGAAAGCAAGGCTGCTAAATCATACCCACATAAAAATTCCAAATATTTAAACACTTTTGAAATGTAAGATTTTATATAGCAAAATGTGCCACATATACTAACCTTCATATTAAAATATCTCTAGTTTTCCAAATACTTTGATCCATCTCAACCACTCCTGTAATGCATAGTCAAACTGAGCTAGTTTTGAAACAATCACCTCTAGGCAGGTAACAACATAGCCCAGCCAGGTGAGAACTCATTAGCTCATCAGTCAGCCCGTGGTGAGGTTCAAAAGCATTTGGGCTAGGTCTGCATAGGCTCTGGAATGATGGGTTCTAAGCAGTGCCTGGAAAGTGAACCTGATCAACCACACAGCCCAGCCACCAGGTGTGCAGCTGAGTAAAGAACATGATCCAGCTCTTTCTAGATTCAGGCAGAAACAAGAAATATCACTGACTGTATCCCTGCTAAATCAACTTGCTCTCTCAAGCCTATAGGAAACTGGATGAACACCATAACCCTACAGTATCCCCTTCTCTCTAGTATGTCCATATTTCATGTTCAGCAAAGTATTTGCTAGAAAGCCAGGGAAATGGCAAGCTTAGATTACATTTTGCCATACTATTAAACAATTCACAGTGAACTGAGAGTCATTCAAGGAAGATGAAAATAAGACCAGGGATATAAATGATTTACAATTGTGTAAGCGTGTCACAGACAATCTTAGGTGAGGGGAAAAAGCAGAACAAGAACTATTTTCAGAATTGGTTGCAAAAAAAGGCAATAAATGAAGAAGAATTATTAGGTTTTGTTCTATAAAGTGGAATTGTAAATAGGGAAAAAGAATACTTTTAACTTACTACATCTGAAAAACGGAAACCGGCCATGGATTATGAAAGGGTTGAAAAACCTCCCTGAGCAGTAGACTATAGTCCTTTTGAGTTTTGGAGATTTTTTTTTCCTCCACTGTATTTTCCTTTCCAATTTCCTTTTTTCTACTTTGTGTATTGATCCCAGCCTCACAAACTCAAGGCACTTACAGAGTATTTGAATTCAAAGGAGTGTTCACATGAATACGTGTGGGTTGAGGAGCTCAAAGAAGGGGGGAAGAAGGCAGGGTAGGTTGCAAGCCTCTGAAGTCAGAAAATTACTTTCTGATCTATCTGTAGAGACTACTTTAGTGTGGGAGATTGCAAGAATAATTGTGAATAGTTTGAAGGAAATATTCCAAATGTAAAAATGTGTCATTTGCCTCTGAGTGAGGCTTACACTCAGGGGAACTGGGTAGCAGTCTGTAAATGTGCAAAGTGAATAGACCCCAAGGACAGAATACAATTACTTAGGAGGTAATGAGATGAGATTAAGAAGGGAATATTTAGACAGAATGCCAGGAAAAGCTTGAGCTACTTTGAAGTGTTGAATAGTCTTGTGAGGGAAATGTGAATGCACAATTACTTGAGACATTTAAAACTGTAAGTATGCTCACATTTGCTGCAGGGAACACGTCTCCCTTTTCAGGGAGGTAGACTGAGTGATGCCACCAGGTTTCCGCCTTTATTTTTTAATTCCACGACCCAGAGCACAATATAATTTAGTTACTCAAACACTGTAATAACAAGTAATACAAAGGACACTGCAGTGGTGAGAAGCATGAGGCAGGTGGTGGGTAGTTTGCAACAAGCATTAGAGAATTTTTATTTACTGTATCATCTAGTTGCAGAAATGATCAGTTGACTCTGTCCAGATGCTGTGTTATCTGTGTACATATATATCAAATTCTTTTATGTTTGTGGCTATCACCAGTAGCATCAACTATCACTGGGAGGTGATATCTCTATGCTTGATGTCTTAGTAGTAGCAACATGCAGCCCTAGGTTAAAACAAAAACAAAAACAAAAAACAAAAACAAACAAACAAACAAAACCCCAAACAAACAAACCAGCAAAACAAAGTACCTCTAGAGCTGGGGCACAGCTCTTTACTCCCAGCCATAGTTCCTATGAGCTTGCAGCAGTGCAAAAGAAGGCAGAAGGAGATGGTTATTTTGAATCTTTGCCAGTCTAAAGATTAGATCTATCTCAATCCAGTCTGTCACAAACTCAATCCAGTCTACCATTCTCAGCAGCCACCAAACTTTCTGCTCTTCTGTCATGATTCCAAAGAGGTCTTAGAAAGTGGATCTGTGACAGACACTCCTTGCTAATGGAGGTTACAGGTGCAAAAAGATGACATGGAGTCAAGGTGAGACAGGACAAGCACTCGGAACAGAAGTCTGTTGAGGATTACTAAATAGAAAAAACACACTAAGCTCAGGAAATTCCTAACTGAGAGATCGTCAGAAGTTGGAGAGCAGTTTGGGGATGTACCATGTGCATTTGCTTTACTCTTACCCTTCCCTGGGTCACTGCTGATGGGCTAGATGGACCCTGTTCTGAAACGGTGCATCTGTTAATATACTTTCATGTTCTTAACTTTTCCAGAAGCTGGATGAATAAATGCCTGACTGTGGTCCTCGTTTGCTTAGCATTTTTGCAGCATAATGATTAGGGAATTAAAATAAATAATGGGGGTTTGTTTCTCTAAATTATTCCTATATTTTATATTATCTAAATTATAATAGGGATTTAATAGATAAAATGTAGGGGTTTATTTCTATTTTGCTTGTCTTATCCTGTTTTAAAAAAAAAATGACTAAGCATATTTTATTAGCATTGGTGTATTGATTGAGGAGTAATACATGCCTAATATTACTAAGGGGAATATACCTCCCTCTGACTTTCAATGAGAAGCAGCAAATGTTTTGTATAGTGAAGGAGGAGGGGAAGATACCTGCAAAGGGCAGTTGAGAACAGAAGTAGGTTTGACTAGTCCCTTATTTAGAATTTGGCATTTGTTTTATATAGCATTTGTTGAAAAAGTTTGGAATAAACAAGAGCAATGACAAATGGTGGTTATTTTAACATCTTTTATGAAGCTAATGACTAAGAGGTAATTTGATATAGTTTATATTATCAGCTAATATCTTTTTCTATTATGGATATGTAACTGTCATCAGCTTATAACATTTTAAATGGTTACATTCAATGGAATTAAAATAACCCAGAAAACCTTACTTGTTTTTTACCTTAGAAAGGATGTTGTTGTGGCCAACTTTGGGATAAGAGTGGGTTCTTCTGTCTTCACAAAAAAAAATAAAAAAAATTGAAATTATCATTCATGTAGAACACTGAATAATCCACAAGCTGTACCTGTTTAATTTCTGCTAAGGAAATTCACTGACCTTTTAAGGTGATCTGAATGTAAAAAAAAAGGAGAACTTGTTGAAAAATCTTAAACCGGGTCATTAGCAAGGCACTTCTGAATGAAAGTGAACGCTCACATCTCAGAAAATTTAGCACTTCTATATCCTCTTTTATTCTGTGTTTAAAAAAACTTGAAAGGAGGTAATTTGTCATAGAATGAC
>WEIS01014824.1:0-21897 GCA_013389965.1 Todus mexicanus | reverse complement strand
ACAGGGACCTGTTGGAGTGGGGTCAGAGAAGGGTCACAAAAGTGATCAGAGGGCTGAAGCACCTCTGCTGTGAGGAAAGGCTGAGAGATGTGATGGATGCCCCGCCCCTGGAAACATTCCAAGTTAGGCTGGACAGGGCTCTGAGCAACCTGCTCTAGTTGCAGATGTTTCTGCTCACTGTAGAGAGGATGGACTAGGTGGCCCCTCCCAGCCCAGACTAGTCTGTGATTCTATAACATGTTCTGAGAAACTACGTTCTGAGCATCCACAGAGCAGGACATGTTTCTCTCTCTTTCCTCTTACCTATGAAGTGGCTGACAGGAGATGCTGCTTTTGTGAGGACTCTGTTCAGGACCTGCTCAAGAATATCACTTCTGATGGGCTCGTGAACCTGAAATAAGAACAATAAATAAAAATCAAAACATACATAAATTTAAGATATTACTGTAACTCACAGCACAGCCATTGTGCAGGACAAAGGAAATCCAGATCTGACAGGTCATCTGGGACTGGTTGCCAGAAGTCCCCTTTCAGCTAAACTCACACAGACTGATTCAGATTTTGTCCCAGGCCAATCAGAAGCAGCTCATCAGAGAGGCATGCACAGAACACTCAGAACATAATGGGTCAAATTGTCTGCGAGATGCAAATCTACCCCTTCAGTGAAGACGGTGGTTTCAATCCCACTTCTGACACATTTTCTTTGTACCTCTGAATTCCCCTACCTTCTTAGCAGTTTTTTAGAAACTAATAGGGATTGTACAAGTATCATGGCAGCTGGAACAGGTTAGGATTAGATCTTTATGAGGATGGCCTCTTCCAGCTCAACAGAGGCAAATATAAGACTAAATCCAGTGTTGTTTGTACAACACTCATGATGAATACAGCAGGCAAGGCTGCAACACCATTTACCAAGAGAGAATAAGAACAGAGTTCCTTCTCCCCTCACAAAATAACCCTCTGCAAAGCCTACACTACCTTAAACGTTTCCAGCAGGATACTCGCTCCCAGTCTGCAAGCCTGCTGGGCTGGCATTTTTGACAGGCCGTAAGTGGTATCAGCAGCTTTTCCTCCAAAGGGCTTTTTTGGCTCATACGATTCCATCAGACTGAAGCCAAGATCCACCAGGCCCTGAGTAACGTGGTCCCAGCCAAATGCACTGAGGGAAACATTAAACAGACCAGGAAAAGTTACAGGAAAAGTTTCAACTAGAGTAGTGTGAAGTGCTCTAGTTGCCAGTAATTCCAGGGTCCAAAGAAGCAGTGAGGGATGTTTGACCACTCAAGGGAAGATGACATCCCTTGCTACCCCATGATTGTCTGTAGGCTTTTGGTGCTCAGCACAACACGTCTTGCAGTCCTGGCTCTGCAACCACCAGGCTTTCCTGCTAGTCTGAAGGTTTCCTTGCTATGAAGAATGATGTGCTCTCTGGTCTGGTCTGAACGTGACAACAGGATACAGTTGGGATGCACAAAGAGCTACTGATCCTGAGAGCTTTAAGCCAGAGAGGAAGATGGGAGAGGAATGCCTCACATCAAACTGAAGGACAGCCACTGACAAGTCACAGAGCTGTTCCACAGGGTGTTTAAAGGACTAACCATGTGGGGGAAGAAACCAGTGAACCTATTGCTCATCCCTTGATCAGAACCCAGGCTGCAGCCAGCAGCATGACTCATACCATCAGCTGCTTTACCAGTATGGAACAGAGAGTCCGGATCAGTTTAGTCCTTCGTACCACCAGACACCAAGACCTGGGGTAGAGGGGGTAGATTTATACAGTTACGTTTTTTTTTTTCCAATTCACCAGTATAAAACTGGGATTAAAACTTTGGATTTTGACACTGTTCCCTGCTGGCACCGCGTCACCAGTATTTAGCACTCCAGAGCATTCTAGTGAGGCTGAAACTCTCTCCCTCCCAAAGCCCATTGAGCGTTCTGCTGCACGTGGCAAGTACTCACCTATTTTTCACCACTTCCAGAATTACAGCGGTTACATCATATTGTTGAGGAAACAAATCCTGCAGAAACTTGGAGGCCTGAAGGAACTGCAGGTCCTTGCAGCTTCTTGTGATTGATGTTTTCAAGAAATCGAATATCTGGAACATAAAATCACTGAGTGTGAGGAAATGAATTTTGAATTGGGACCTGTATAGTCTTGGGAATGTTCCAGTAAGAGCACCAGCCAGAGCACAAGTTTCAGTAGAGCCTGCCAAAAATCTTGACTCATGTCTTTCTCAGGACAAATACACCAACCTCAGTAAGTGCTTCAAGCAGAGTAACCTGCTGCCAGATGCTCTTCAGGTGGCCACCACAGAGCCAAAACATTAGAAAAAGAAGACTTTGCTTTTTTTCTCCTCCTACAATACCAACCCACAGGAATCACATCTCTGGAAAATTCTGATATTGCTCTGGGGTCATTTATAGTGTTCAGTAAATGACAGCACACTGATGATCTAACTGCCTCCCCATGAACATCCTGAAACCATTTTAAGCCTAATCCTGATAGGACTATGACCTAACCATGCTTCCTTTCCGTTGCAAGGAGTGCAGCATATATGCCCATGAAAGTTCTCTGCAAGCTTATCACCCACATACCTGCTCTTGCAGTCTGTGTTTTACTGCAACCGACAGCAAAAGAGCCACGCTGAAGGGACACAGGGCTCTGCTGGCATCCTTCTGTTGCTCAGCCTACAAAGTGAGAACCAAGTCAGAAAGCTTGTTCTTGTCAACTGCGGTATCCCTCAAGTTCAGGGAAGCTATCAGGCACATCTCTTCAAACATATCATAGCACTTGTTAAAGTGAACATGACTGAGAAAAAAAGAGTATCAAATCCCTTCTATAGATAGTAAATTAAAATTTAAACTCCCTGTTTCAACATCAACAACAACAGTGTCTGCTCCATCTTCGTTGTACCTTTAGATATCTGATTAGTTCCTCGCCTAGGTCCTGATCCAGGTTGATAACAGAAACGATATGGAGAATAACGGTGCCTTCCACATGGCGGAGCTGCTCTAGAGGCATCGTGGCTACCTCAAGGTCCACTGATCTGTACGATTTACCAGAAAAAAACAAGCCATCCAAAGCCATAGATCATTTCTTATGTATGAAGGAGGTCATACTTGTACAGGGTTTAACAAGATCAGGGTAGGACCAGGGCGACTACAAACACCTAGGTAGTAAAGAAAGGGGATGAGAGGGAGAACTTACTGTGGAACCTTCTGTTCTTCCTTCTGTCTATCATCCAAATGATTGAAAAAACTGATGATTCCTTCCAGAACAGTCTTCTTACTGCCCTGAAAGGCAGGACATGACATTAAGCCACTGCAGGACCTGCAGTATCACAGAGAACAATGCTCTATTCCCACACCAATTACAATATCACGGTATCCTTCATTTCCCTTCACAAATCGCTGAGGTGGGGGAGGGCTCCCATGCAGCTTATTTCCAGATGAGGCGACTTCGGGTTAGTTTGCATATTTCTTTTGACTGCATTTATTGAAGAGTTGCAGAAATCTGGTCTCAGATGTTCTACTGGGTTTTCTTTGTTGTTGTTTTTGTTTGTTTGTTTGTTTTAAAGTTGTAATTAAATAGAAAGGATCCTTAATGTTATAATCAATTGAGAAGGCTTTCGAACTCCTAACCTTCGATCTGAAAACACATTTTGGCCAGCAGACCCAAATGTAATTTGTCTTTGCCTGGATCATTTTGGCACTGACTTGGTCACAAATGAAGCAAAGCAAAAGAAACAGATCACTGTCAGAGGGCAGAGATGTCACTGGCAACCTCAGCTTACAGGAACAGCACAAGACATGACACATTTCCAGTACAAGTCAGGCTACAACCCAGTAGAGTCATACTGCATGAGTTATTGTTATAGCGTGCAGACCACAGAGAGTGAGCAAAACCACGCTTAAGAACACTGAAAAAAACCCAATCCTCTCTGCTGCCTGCTAGGTCTGTGCTTATCCTTTATTCCCCAAAGGTTTCCTCCTTTCCCCACAAGGAGGATCAAGACTGTATCTTCCTCTGAGCAGCCAGCTTTGCCAGGTTAAAGGGAGTTAGGGGAAAAAACCCCACCTACTGATGTCCTGCTGTGTCCTGCTCCCCTCGGCACAGCTGACGAACAATCAGAGTACAGTTTATAGCTCAGTCTATACAGATTTTTCCTCACAGTACACACCTAGGGGGAGGCCAGCTCCCGTGAGCTTTTACCTTTGCAGAAAGCAGCAGCAGCTGATAGACCAGAGGGGGAATTTCCTGCAGGTCTAATTTGGAGAACATCCTAAGGACCTTTTCCACCACAAACTGCAGCTCCTCACCCGACAGTGGAATGTCCCTGTTGAATCAAAGACGCAGCCTAATAATTTTCATTATTTTCCTCTAGAACCCCACAGCAGATTCAATGCATAACTAGACAAGGGGTGCTAATGCAACAACAGGCAGCTAGCGCTCCCAAAGTCCTCACCAGAAGCAGTTGTCACAGATCCCTCAACATCCCGCCACTGTCCCAGGATACCCTTCAACCTTTGGTGCTCAGATCTCCTCCCCGTTATGCTTGCTCATTAACGTATTGTTAATTGGCCCAGGCTCACTCACACAGGCAATAAACCCCACAATGCCATGCCCAGTCTTTGGGGCAAGCCAAAGTGTTTTGCATCCAAAGGGATCCAATACGGATGTTCATCGGCTAATTGTCCATGGGGCTGTGCCTGGCATGGTCAGACCTCCTGCTTCTACTTATCCCAAATAACATGTGAAATAGGACATGGACATGACCACAGCATAAGAAAGTGTTGTTGTTGAAAGGAAAAAGAATTACCTGAACATGTTGGCAAGATGTATTACACTTTGAGGATCCCACCTGGTAAAATAAAAATATGTTGGAAAAATGGAGAGCGAGCAGATTTATCACTGAGCCCTTCCCTCCTTGTACACAATGATTCAATGTCACCGTTTCCCTGATAGGTATTAAGATCAGAAGCCAGATTTCCACCAGAAAATCACCGCCATCCTAACTTCCCAGACTCACGACGGTGCTGAGCTGCCACAACCCCCACAATACCAAATACCAAGAAAGGGACAAACCCAAGCTCTTCCCAGAGCAGTTCATGCAACACTAGTACAAGGTGTGGGAACGGAGTGCTCCTTGCCTTCCCAGCCAGGGGAGACACTGTCCCAGAGGGCACTGACACAGACAGCGACATCCAGCTCGTCATGATGTCTGTTTTCAAAGCACAACATGAACCACACTGTTTCGCCAGGGAACTAAGAGCTGGCAGAGCTGTACGTACTTGCTGGAGCAGAGGGTATTTATCAGCTGTTTCTTAAACTCTTCCCCATTCAGTTCACCTGAAAAAGTAAAAGTCTTTTAGGAGTCAAGTCCAGAGGGAGGGAGGACAGGCTGGGCAGAAGGAGCTGAGCAGGGTTACCTTTCCCATAAGCCAGGCTCTCCTTTGAACTGGCCAACGCAGTGAGAACGGTGGAAAACAACTCCAAGGATTTCCCGTTGGACAGGCTGCCGCCTTTAATAACATCGACAAACAGGATGGCAAGCTCCGCCAACGCGTGGCCCGGCAGCTGGCGAGCCTGGGAGAAGATACAGTATGAGAGAGCCTGAGGCAGCGCACAGAATTCCATACGTACACCCAAACCGTCACCAAAACCCAGCGAAGGACAACATTCCTCACAGCAAAATGCCCCCCTAAAAGAGGAGTTCAGCCCCGTGTACTGTCCTTTACAGAGCAGAGCAGTAAATCAATGTGATGTCACTAATTATAGGTTTGGAGTTTCGAGTCTAAATATCCAAAGATAATCACATTTACACACACAGCAAATTCCAACAGCAGCTTAGCCCAGGGTGGATCTGTGGAAATGACAGTATTCATTTTCCTTGGTGGCCTAGTGAAGTATCTCAATCTACATACAAAACGATATCCAGCAGAGCCCAGGAAACCCAGTCTGAACGAGCCTCTACCTCCAGCATCAGCAGTCCTACGATTTCAGATGCCTTGCCCAAATGCAGGTCCCCGGACTCCACAAGCGGGATGCAGTGTTTGTAAACCTGCAGCCTCCTGAGAACACCGCTCCGCTGGGAACAGGGGGAGCCTTATAACGGGGAAATCAAGAAAACAAAGAACAGAAAAACAGTCATGCAAGTAACAACATGTTGCTGGACAAGAGGAAATGAGCAGGGTTGAAGTGTCACCTGACTGCAACTCCCCGATTTATCTACCTGACAGAACAGATAGAAATACCAGAGCAAAGCAAATGAGAATATCTTGGGTAAAAACCCTGAAGCACTCGAGCCTGTATCGCACCCTGTGGTTCACACAACCTGTTGCCAGAGATCAGGAAGCATCAAAACGCTGAGAAGAACCAGCTTGGCAATGAAGCCTCAGCTAGCCAGCTCCAAGATACCTAAAAGCTCCCCAAAGCGATGCCCACTTACAAGCCCATTAAACACGCATTAGTCCAGTTCCCTGTTTCCCCAGATCTCTTTTCGGATGGGGCCTTTCCCGGTGACAGCCCCGGCGGGCTGGGTTTTAGCAGCAGTGACCCTTCCCTGAGCTGCTGACCCAGCCGGCCTGTACCCAGCGGCCCATAGCAACCAGAGCCCCCTCCCCGCCTGGGGCTCCCCCACCTTTGAAGATCCCTCTCAGCAGAGCTGCCGTCTCCCTGCCCTTCAGCGCCTGCCTGGTCACCATCTCGCCCAGCTGCGAAGAGAAGACAAGGGAAGGGGCGCTGGGAGCTGCAGGAGGAATGGCTACCCCGCACCCAGCGTCCAGCCCGCGGGGCACCCGCGCACCTCGGCCTCTCCCAGGCCCTGCAGAGCCTCCTGCAGCCGCTCCGGGGCCTCCTGGGCCGCCAGCGCCAGGATGTGCTGGGCCATGGCGTCGCCGCCGCCGCCCGAAATTCCCGCCCGGAAGCGCCGCCCGTTACCCCGGCAACAGCGCCCGCCCCCGGCGCTCACTTCCTNAGGGGGATGTGGGGTGCAGGGTGATGTGGGATGCAGGAGACGTGGGATGTGGGCAGTGTGAGGTGCAAGGTGGCTTGAGGTGAAGAGTGTTAAGGGGTGCAGGCACATGGGGTGCAGGGTGGTTGNACCTTTGAAGATCCCTCTCAGCAGAGCTGCCGTCTCCCTGCCCTTCAGCGCCTGCCTGGTCACCATCTCGCCCAGCTGCGAAGAGAAGACAAGGGAAGGGGCGCTGGGAGCTGCAGGAGGAATGGCTACCCCGCACCCAGCGTCCAGCCCGCGGGGCACCCGCGCACCTCGGCCTCTCCCAGGCCCTGCAGAGCCTCCTGCAGCCGCTCCGGGGCCTCCTGGGCCGCCAGCGCCAGGATGTGCTGGGCCATGGCGTCGCCGCCGCCGCCCGAAATTCCCGCCCGGAAGCGCCGCCCGTTACCCCGGCAACAGCGCCCGCCCCCGGCGCTCACTTCCTGTGCCCGCCGCGCCTGCCGGCCCGGGCCGTGCCGGATCGGGAGGCCGCGGGTTCGAGTCCCGAGGGTGCAGCGCGGCTTGGGGGGAATGATTAGATAGAGTCATGTGGGGTCCAGGGGGATANGCCAGGGTGGTTGTTACGCACACGTTTGGGGTGCAGCGTGGGGTGCAAGGTGGCGTGAGGTGCAGGCTGGTGCGGAGCACAGGCAGCGTGAGGTGCAGGCACGTGGGGCGCGGGGTGCAGGGTGTGGTGTGGAGGACAGGCAGCGTGGGGTGCAGGCACATGGGGCGGGCAGCCAGGGGGGGACTGGGGCGCCGGGCACAAAGTGCCCATTCAGGGGTACCCCACAGCAGCAGGGCCCTGCCGCTGCGAGTGCCACCCACGTGGGGTGCGGATCCCTTCGAGTAAACCCCTTAATTCCGGGGGGCATGAGGGATGGCGTTGGGCGCACGAGGAGGTTTAGCCCGCCTTTAAGCAGCGGGATTTAGCTGGAGGATCCGGTGCCAGCGCAGCGTGGAAGCTTTCGCAAGCCCCGTGCTCACGGGGAGCAGGAGGTGACATTGCCCAGTGAGGTGGAGCGGGGTCGTCCGGGGCCAGGGGCCGTGAGGAGGGGAATAACTGGACCTGGCCGAGAGCTTCCCTGGGGGATCCGGCCACATTGCCTTGGGGTGGGTCCCCCTTGGGGTGGGCCCTTCCCGGGGCTGCCGCCCCTTCCAAAGACCTCTTTTCCCAGGACAAAACACCCACTTGGTGATTCCAGGGTTTGTGTCTGCCAAATGATTTCATCTGCGATGCGCATGATGGCCAGGATGGCCAGGGGAGAACAGATCCCTCCTGCCGCCCCCGTGCAGGGCGACTGGGACTGTTCAGGGGCCTCCCTCCTGTCACACACTGTCTTGCTTGGTAGGCTGCAAACAAATGTCCAACAAGCTCTAGGAGGGTGCTGAGCCTTGCGTCAGGGCTGGAGTGGAAAAGAGATGGGAACGCTGGGAGGTCTTCAGCAGACAGTGGTGTGTAGTGCCCCTGGCCACGGTGGCATCACCTGGGGGCTTGGGACAGGTCTGGGTTTTCCCTCCCGGCTCCCCCAGCTCTTCATGTGGAGTCTCGTGCCTCCTCCTCCTCCCTCCCTTGCATCAGGGGCTCGGCTCTGTTTGCAGGGCAGCCCCGTGGAAACAAAATCCGTAAATCCCAGCAGCATTACAAAACATGCCTTGTGTAAGCCCCCTCAGTTCTGCTCTGGTGTTTAGCTTGGTCCTACCACTGCCCCAAAATCCTCACCACAGCAAAAGCCCAGCTGAGCTCCTCTCCTGGTCTTGGGGAAGGAGCCACGCACAACCCTAGGCCCCAAAAGAGTTAAGGTTGCAAGGGCTCCCCTGCCCTGTGTGGCTTCAGCATGCTGAGATGTGGATGTCCCAGGAAAGCCCATTTTTGTCATCCTGCTGCACCTGCATATGGGCTTGGCATGGTCCCTGCTTCCCAGGGCTTCCCTCCCTTGCAGGTCCACAGCATCACGCCAGGGGTGGACTGGGTTCCAGTTCCCAAAGCTCCAAGCAGGCAACGGTCACTTGGAGGCATTCTAAAAAAAAAAAATAAAATAAAATCTGTTCATGTTTTCTTGATTTTAAAAGTTGAAAGCGGCCCTGAGGACATGCTGGTTTGGGTGGCCTCGTTGGGGAGGAGTTGGAGACCAGCCCCAGGAGCATCCTCTGCCGTGGACCCATCCTGCAGCCGGACTCCGCCCATGTTGCCAAATTCACAGCGGGACCTTGACAGGCTTTTTGGGGTAGAAGCTGAGGAAGAGACCTGTCCCTCTCAACACGAGGGAGCAGATTGGGATGGCAGCCTGCCCACTGCCTGCCTCTGCCCCTGTTCTGTGCTAATGAGCGAGTTACACAACGAGAAGCTTTTATACTTTGCTAATCGGGTCCGGCATCCCAGCCCGCCCCTCCACGCATGCTGTGGCTGGCTGGTGGACCCTGGCTCCCTCCTTTACTCTCCTCAGCTGCCTTTTGTAATGTTTTAATGGGGTTTCTTGCCTGGGTTGTACTGGCTTAATTACAAAGCTGCAGTGAGTTGATGCCTTGTGACGGTCTAATCCCAACCCGGTGACTGTACAAAGCTTTCGCCCGGCTTTCGTCCTGCTCCACTCCGGCCTCGTCGTTCGTGTGTTCGTCTCGGCCCCGTGTGCTGACTCTCTTGGACAGTTCAGCTTTTCTTCTCCCTGGTGAGTATCTCGGATGTTTTCCACCTGAAGTAACTGCATCGGAGACCATCATGCAGCCCTCTCTTAACTTGGCACCTCTGAAGCTGGGATTGCTTTTAGTGCCTGGAAAAAGGGGATGTTCATCCTTCCCCGGGAGCTGCCAAGGAAGAAGATGCCCTTGGGAAGTGGTTGAGCTGGAGCCAAGCATCTCTTGCACAGCCTGGGCACAGAACTGGTGCTACAGCCAGGCAGAGGCAGGCACGGGCACTGGAGGGAGGATGAAGGCAGCCTTCCTCCTACTCATGCACGGCAACAAGATGTTTCATCCAGATAGTGTCAAAAAAGTGGTGAAAGGCTCGTGGTCCAAACTTGTAGATGGCAATAGGCTCCGGGCTGGGGCAGCAGGGGCTTGAGGTTTTGAGAAGCACCTTGGGGAATGAGCTGGCTGCCCACCTGGCCAAGGCTGGGCTCTCGCCTCTGCCTGTATGTGGATGGTCTGAGATGAAATGGCCCACCCATCAGTGAAAGGGCAGGCCTGAGAAAAAAGGATGAAGATGTCAGATGATCAATATACACATATTTTAGCTGCTTTCACAAACATCCCTGGTGTTTCTCCAAGCCACTCAGCCTTCAGCAGGCAGGCAGAGACAGGCAATATGCGATGGAGATGAGGACAGCTGGGGTCTGAGCAAGAGGGGAGGGGATGGGGCATGAGGAGCTGCGGAGGCCGTTGAGATCCCCAGCACTGCTGATTCCTCCTTCCCTCTCCCAGTGTCCTGCAGCTGACGGAGGACAGAGGACGACATGTCTGCAGTTGTGAGTACTGTCCCCCTGCCGCCCTGTCCCCTGGGTTCTGAGCATCCTCTCTGCGCAGCACCACTACAGGCTCAGCCCACACACCCCTCGTCTGCTCGGCTGTTCTCAGGCTGTGCTGGGGAGCCTGGGCAGCTCACAGCTCATCCCCAGCCCATTGCACCCCCTCGAGTGCAGGCATGAAGGCTCTGCTCTTCCCTAGAGCCTCCCATCCCTGGAGCCCCGTGGTGGGGCAGGGAGTTGGGGAACTGGCTGGGGTAACCCCACATCCTTTCCTCATCCCTAGACGGGCACCTTCCGCATCGTCTCGGAGGAGGAGCAGGCGCTGCGCACCAAACTAGAGCGCCTGACCACCAAGGACCATGGCCCCGTCTTTGGGAGGTGTGAGAAGATCCCCCCACACACCTTGCAGAAGGTGAGGGCAGCTGCGGGGAGCTGGGGGAAGGCCAAAGGAGACCCTTGATGGGCTCCTGTGTTGTGGGGGGGAATGCACGTACTCCAGAGAGTCTCTGAGTGTGGGACCTGCTCGGTATTCAAAGGGTGGCTACAAAGAAGATGGAGACTCCCTTCTTACAAGGAGTCACGAGGGGTAATGGGTACAAGTTATTCCTGGGGAGGTTCCAGTTGGACACAAGAGGGATGTTCTTCACAATGAGGACAATCAGCCGTCGGCATAATCTCTCTAGGGAAGCGGTGGATTCCCCTACGCCGGACACTGTTAAGATTCGGCAGGACAGGGGTGCTGGGCCACCTTTTCTAGATCGTGCTTTTATCAAGAAAGGTTGGACCAGATGATCCTTGAGGTCCCTTCCAACCTGTGATTCTATGATTCTGTGATTCTAAGATTGTTATTCTATGATCTGGGTTACCCTGCCCTCCCCACACCAGCATGCTGCCTGCAGCGAGCATCACCGCACCCCACACAGCTTTTGGGTGCCCAAATGACCCCCAGGGTGTTTTGAGGTGTGCGTGGGGCACCACTGACCTGGGTCCCCTCTCTACTCTCCCCGCCTCCAGGCGAAGGATGAGCTGAACGAGACGGAGGAGCAGAGGGAGGTGGCGGTGAAAGCGCTGCGGGACCTGGTGCAGGAGCGGGCGAGCGGCGAGGACGTGTGCAAGGCGGTGGCCGAGAAGGTGCAGGGGAAGGATGACTCCTTCTTCCTCCGCTTCATCCGTGCCCGCAAGTTTGATGTCCACAGGGCCTATGACCTGCTGAAAGGTGGGGAGGGGTCCTGGGCTGTGCTGCTGGGAGACGACAGGGAGGCTGTGCCAGCAGAGCAGGACCCTAGCATGGGAAGAGATGAGAGAGGATAAATAGCAAAAGGCAAGGCTGGGGGCTCGGGATGCAGGGGAAAGAGTTGGGATGGGGAAGGAAATAAACGAGGGTGGTGCCAGGCACCCAGCAAAGCCAGGGCACTCTCATTCCTTTCTAATTTACTGGACAAAATGGAAAAAGACAAACACGTTTGGTGGTGGCTGGCTGTTAAATTTGTGTAGCAAACCCATCTGGTTTGGGCTGCATCCCTTTGAGAACCCCACGGTCTGTACACGCCCCAGGCACACCCTGTATGTGTCTCTCTGTACCCCCTGTAAGGAGCCAGTCCTGCACCCACCCTGATTCTTCTGTGGAGGGTGCCTGGTAGGCTCAGCACCTCTGGCAGCCCTTGGTGGCTGGGGTAGGTTGGGGGGCTTGTGGCAACCTGCCCCCACACTGGGGGTGACCTATAGGGGTGGAGGGCAAGCGGGAGGGCAGCCCGGGGGGTGGCCACCAGCAGGGACCCGCCTGGCTCCAGCTCTGCTTTTCTTTGTGTTGGTCTCGGGGGATAATGAGTTGCAATTATCAGCGCTGGCTCTTGGACCAGAGGTTTTGTTTGTCCGCATTTTCCCAGGATGAGGTTCCTTATTTTCTGCCCACAGGGTGCCAAGGGAGGGGAGCTGGGGGATGTCACCCGAACTGGGAGGAAGGGGAGAAGGGAAATTAGGGGGAAAATTACTTTATCTGCTTGTTGAGGTGTTGGAGAGAAGGCAGGTGTGGGAAGCCCCTGGCATGGGGAGAATAACACTGAGTACGCTGGGGCTGGGCTACTGCTGAGCTCCTTTTCCCCCACTTTGCTGGAGGAGACATGACCCGTGTGGACCCTGGGCTCAGCCAGTCCACAGCTCTCAGGCTCAGGACCGACATCTCACCATCACCAGTCCATCCTGTCTCTGGTGGCTCCCCCAGCCTCCTGCCGCCAGGTGAGCCAGCCGTTGTCCTCCCTAATTTCTGCCTTTCTCCAGGCTACGTGAACTTTCGCCAGCAGTACCCTGAGCTCTTTGACAACCTGACCCCCGAGGCCGTGCGCAGCACCATTGAAGCTGGCTACCCTGGCATCCTGGCCAGCAGAGACAAGTACGGCCGGGTGGTGATGCTCTTCAACATCGAGAACTGGGATTACGAGGAGATCACCTTCGATGAGGTCAGCTTAGCTCAGCCCAGCCCTTGCTCCTAGAGTAGCCTGGTCCCAGTCCTAGGCTTAGAGCCAAGTAGAGCCTGGCTAACTTTCCGTGGGAGTCTTTCTGGGAACCTCATGGGGTCTATTGGAGGTGAGACCTAATACCAGATCCTGCTGTCTCTCCCCTCTGTCAGATCCTTCGTGCCTATTGTGTTATCTTGGAGAAGCTGCTGGAAAATGAAGAGACCCAGATCAACGGGTTCTGCATCATTGAGAACTTCAAGGGCTTCACCATGCAGCAGGCATCAGGGATCAAACCCTCTGAGCTCAAGAAGATGGTGGACATGCTGCAGGTGAGATGGCAAAGCCTGTGCCCAGCAGTGGCAGAGAAGGCCCCAGGGGAACAAAGAGTTCAGGGAAGGGTAGAGCTAGCAGGGTTCAGGATTGCCACAATGCTGGCACCATGAGAGAGCACCGTGGAGAGGCTGTTTCCTGACACACGCTCCTTCCTTTGCCAGCTAATTGGCTAAATTCTGTAAGGTGGATCCTATTTTTGTGGCCCCACTTCTCTGCCCTCTCAAAATGGCCAACTAGAAGTAGTACCACCACTCCTTGCAGCATCCTCCAGCATGGCTTGCAAGGCTTTCCTTACCACCTTCTCAGCCCAGCCAGTCCAAGCTGGACAGAGTCAGGCACTCCAGGATCCCTGCCCTCAGACCAGAGGCCAAAGACACTCAGCTCTTCCCCTGGAAGGATGACAGCAGAGTTGTGGTCATTCTCATGAAGTGGGAGCAATGAACTGCTTGTGAGGCTCTTCAGTGTCCCTGATTCTCCTTGGGATGGGCTGATCCTCTGGGTCAGAACAAAAAGAGAACATCCTAGAGAGAAGGGGAGATTGGGTGAGGGGAGCCGTGGTGGTGCAGGGGTGTCCACTGCTGCCTGCCCAGCTCTGTGTGGCCAGCACCCTTTGTAACCATCTGTGTCTGGGATCCTAGGACTCCTTCCCAGCACGGTTCAAGGCCGTCCACTTCATCCACCAGCCCTGGTACTTCACCACCACCTACAACGTGGTCAAACCATTCCTGAAGAGCAAACTGCTGGAGAGGGTGAGTGTGGGAAAGGGACCTGGAGGCAGAGGCCGGTCCCTGTGTGAAACAGAGTGGCTGGGAAGTGTTGCTCAGGTCTTCTGCTCAGAGTTGCTCCCGTCTCCTGCCAGGTCTTTGTACACGGGGAGGAACTGGAGTCCTTCTACCAGGAGATCGATGCTGACATCTTGCCAGCTGACTTTGGCGGCACCCTGCCCAAGTATGATGGCAAAGCAACTGCAGAGAAGCTCTTTGGGCCCCGCATCGAGGCTGAAGACACAGCTCTCTAAACCAGGGTCCGCTCTCCCTCCCTTGTAAAATAGGATCTAAGGTGGCCCTCTAACCCCAACCACCTCCTTACTGTAGCATTGGTTGAATGACTGCTGCTGATGAGACACGTTGTTCCACGCCTGTCCCTCTTCTCCCCAAACCTGGCAGCGGGCTGCCCGGCAGCTCTGTTCCTCCCGAGCGGAGCATCCTTCCCTCGGGAGCCAACAGAGAAAGGAGGCCACCAGCCCTCTCCCGCAGCATGGCCTGGAGCTGCGGTGGGAGGACAAGGAAAGTGTCTGCTCTGGGAAGGGAGGGCTACAGCGAGCGAGAAATAAAGTGTTTAACAGCAGAGCTCCAGGGTCCCTTGTGACATGTGGCAAGGTACAAGGGTACAGCTTTTCGGGCGCAGGTGGTGACTTTGCTGCTGGTTCTAAGGAGGCCAGGAGTGTCAGCGCTGTCTCCTCATTGACTGCCCTTTGGCACAGGGGCCAAGGAACCGTCCCTCTCCATCCTAGAATGAGCCCCACCCCAGTCAGGCAGGAACCCCAATTCTCAGTCATCTGCTCTAATCAGGAAAGAAAAATCATCCCAAAAGATGCAAACAAGAACCCAGCCAGGGCCCAGGCAGAGCTGGCTCTGCCCAATTCCAGGCAGGCAGGGAGGAGGAACAGAGGCTGCAGCAGCCACTAAGACTAGGAGATGGATTTTAACCACAGAACAGCAAAATACAAGCAGAATGTGCCCTTCTAAACCCTTCAGAAGCCTCAGCACAGCTGTTTCTCCTCGCACTGCATTGTGAGAGGGAGCTCAGTCAGGGAAGCTCCCCCAAAAGCTGCCATGGAGGGTAGAGGAGGGTCCTCACCCCCCAAACAGCTGTGCCTGCTACTGATTAGCCTTTCCTAGCGTGGAGTCAGCAGGACCTGGGGTGGGCAGGAAGAGGCAGAATTAGAGGTGCCCCAGGCAAGACACTGTTCTGCTTTATGAAGCAGCTGTCTTCTCCAAGGAGCTGATCAGATACCTGCCTTCAGACCATCTTCTTCCTTGGCCAGCAACAGGGCTTGGAGAGGAGGAAGGTGCTGGCCTCTGCCCAGGTTACCTTCTCTGCCTGCCTGGTCCTGCAGCATTCCCTGTCCCCCCCTCCCTGCTCTGCAGCTACACACGGGCACCTTTCATCAGCCAGAAGACCAGAACCCCACCTGAGGCTGGCCAAGGTGGAGGGTGCTGACAACAGCCCCATTCATCAGGACATTGGCTCAGGCTCAAACCAAACAGGACACGGGCTCCAAAGCTGTGGCAAGGATGGGGCCTGTCTAGGCAGAAGCAACTGGGGTTAAATCTGTTTTCTCCAGGGTGAGCAGCAGGGTTAGTCCATGCAGGGGAAGGCTCAGCCTGAGGCTGCACCAGCCTTGTGCAAGAGCCCTGGGGGACAGCTAAAGGCACCTCTCTGCTGTGTTGGGTTCCTTACTGTGCCGTGCTCTCCATGGGGCTGGGAAGCACCTGGAGCTGTCCCAAAGAAAACCATGTGTGATAACCCTACAACCACCAGGCCAGTACAAACACAACAGCACAGCTTGCTCAGGAGACAGAGGGAGTGCAGCTCACTTGTCAAAACAGAAGATGACCAAAAAAAAGCCCATACACACAGAGTCTGCTGCCTCTGGGATTTGGACTGGGAGAGGCACAGCTCTAGGGAGGTCCCTGTGGTTGCTCACCACTGCTGAGACAAATCGCCAGCCAGTAGCGTGCTTTGATGGGGAGACAGAGCAGCACAGCAAACACAGCAAGGAGCATGATCCATATCAGCCTCAGCTTCCCTCCAGAGTGACTCTGACCAAGCCAGGAAGGAGTTCTGAAGCAGATCCAACAGCTAAATCAGTGGCCAATAACCTAGAGATGGAGCCCGAAACACCATCTCCCCCAGAGCAATTCTCATTACAGGGCAAAAGCAGTGACAGTTCTGGCCCTGCTCCCCCCATGGCTCACTGGTTCCCATTACCCTCCATATCTGTCTCACTTGGTCTGTAGGTAAAAAAAACAACCACACAGGAGTGAGTTCTTAGTATCAGTCAAGTGTTGCTTTTGGCAGGGCTTTCCTCTGCCCTGGGCTCAAAGATGTCAGTGTCCCGTTGTGCATTTCTTCTGCCAGCAGCTGAAAGATTAGGAAAGCCGCTCGCTCTCAAGCAGGGAAAAAATAACAATGATTTCTGCAGAAACGCAAAAGCCCAAAGCTTTGCCATGTGCTCCAGGGAAGCTGTTGTCCCAGAGCAGAGTCCTTCCACACACTCCAGGAAGGGGCACAGCTCAGCCCTGCACAGCTCTTAGTCCTGGCACAACTGCAGGTCTGGCTCTGGAGGACTCCAGCCAGAGACAGAATGGTCCTAGGAGAGCTTGGGGGCCGATACTGGAACTAGCATCTAATACTAACTCACACGTAGGGGCTGGGGCTAAAGGCTTGATCCTCCTTTAGCCAACCCAAATCTCACCACTAAGGGAACACATTCAGATACCTGATTGCATTTTAGACAGTATCACCTTGTTGGCCCGATGTATCCCACGGGAGATGATCCTCTCCACAGTGCAAAGGAAGTAAGAGAGCACCCCTGCTTTGCCTGTAAAGAGGGGCAGCCAGACTTCATCACCCAGTAACATCACACAGAGTCACCACCTGTAGCACTGACTTCAATAAGTCCTTTATTTTTAAATAAAGAAATCCCATTGAATCAAAGATAACAAAATTACATTTTGTTTTGCAATGACCTCCATTTTACACCATACAGAAGAACGAAAATTTAAAGAAAAAATCAGACATTGTTTCATATATATTTATATATAATTTTAAAGGTAAACATCAGCAGATATAGAAAAATTGCATTGCTAGTTGCAAATCATCTCCCCTGCAGCTGTCAGCTCCAGAGAATCTGACTCAGAACATGGCAGTGGGGAGAGTGTCTCAGTACACAAGCTTTTTCAGGGCAGCATTTAGAGGTGGATCCAGAGCATAATTTTGCCAATTTGAAAATATTTTCCTAGTAAACTGCTCACCAAGAACATTAGAAGTCACTCAGCCTGTTCTAACACAGCTGCATGGGCAAGATGAGAAGGGCAGAGGTCTGTTCTTCCCAAGTTCTCCACACGCCTCTCTTCAGCTCAGGATTTTCAGAGAAAGAGGTCACGCCTTCTCGAGAAGAATGGCTAGTGATCTGCCACTGGGAATTATGGTCAAGCTGTCGAGTAACACAATGAGAAAACGTGCTCCTTTGGGAACTTGCTGACTGGGGCTATGCAGTAGGGTTTGGTTATATCAAATACAAGTGGGGTTNTCCGAGGCGTCCTACACTCAGAGAAAGCTCCAAGTCCTCACACCAAGAAAGGCTGTTTGCTTTTCACATAGAAACCACTGCTTTGAGTTCACTCTGGCTCCAGGACCTTCCCAACCAACAGACCATCTAAGGAGTAAGGACACATGGAGTGTGACTCAAGTCAGAAATAAGATGCTCTTCACTTGGCCCAAGCAGCACAAGGTTAGGGCCTTTTCTAGTCTTCTGGAAAAATGCTGTGAAGAGTTTCAGTAAGCTCCAGACAGGCATAATATTTGTAGAAAAACTTGGAAACAAACCAGGTGACTAAACAGTTTGGCAATTAAATCCTGAAGCTGCTGCTCTCTGCTCTTTTTTTGCTGTTGTTGAGATGTAGTCACTTAGGCAATCAACCTCCAGCTACGCTGCTGGAGAGTTAATAGACAGAAGAACTTTGGGATTGTATGGTAACAAGTCACATACTAAGCAAAGCAAACCCTCCTTCCATGACTCAACCTCTACTGCTAGAAGAGCAGAGAGTCGGAAATGATCTACTGCTTATATACACGGTTATTTTAAGCCTTGAAATAGACTGTAGCTAGTTGTAGGCTGCCCACAAAGGTCCTTTAAGTCAGCATATACTTGTACAGTACACATCGCCAGAGCTGTCTCACTACCTAGCATCTGAAAATTCATTTACTAAAAAGCAAAGCCTCAAAAAGCCCTGATAGAGCTGTTACTGAAGTCTCTAGATATGCTGATGTCAAGGGAGGAGGAGAAAAAGGGCAAGGCACCACGTGTCAAAGGGCTGTGGTCTAGGAACTTGTGACAGACCCAGGACAGATGACACACAGGTAGCTTGGCTAAATTCAGTACTGGAGCTAATAGTTCCCACCATCTTTGATTAATGCCCTGTCTTTGTAACCTATATCTTCACAAACTGAAACAGCAGAAAAACACTCAGGAAAGAGACTGCAGAGAAGTTCAAGTGTCTGTCTTCACAGTGCAACTACAAGACTGCCAGACTCCTCTGAAAACACCCTCAGTGTAGATGTTAACCAGGGACAGTTAGAAAATACTGGCGGATGGGATGTAGTGCAAGCTGCAAGTTCCTTGTGTTCAGTAAGAGCAAATTCCAGTTGCTCACTTCCAATCTTCAGATCTCTCCAGACAAAGGAGATGGTTGGACCAGCCTAACCATCAAAGAGTAATAGTTCTGCAACTTACTTGATTGAGAGAGTCCTCAGGGTTTATGTTCAAGTGCTGTTTACGTCCAGTGATGGGTAAAGAGGTGGGTATACCACAAGAGACTACCTGGGGAAAAGCTCTCCTAATGCTTTTCCTAATCTCAGTTTGAAATTGCCCTATTTTGGGAGAGAAGAGTATTTTAGATTAAGATTAGACAAAGTCTCACACATCTTGGGGTACTGGCACTAGGTATCAGTTTCCAGGCACTGTCAGCAGCAAGATTTAATACACGATTCCTTTTTAAAAAGGTAAGCTGCAATGCATGTTGTCTAAACTCTCTCTTCTACCACTTCCTTAAGATCTAAGTTACTGCTGCAAGTCTGACACCATGAGTCTTGTTTTGAAAGCAGCATCAAGGTCAGCAAGATAGAGATTAGGTTTTTCCCCCCCGCACTGCTTCCACTTACAAGCTTAGTAAACTGAACCTCAGGCTCCAGAAACCTTGTACAAACAAGCCATGACAAAAACCTCCTCTTCCCTAAAGAGGTTAGAATTGATCAAGTCACAAGTGGTTTGAACAGCTGTAGATGGGAAATGCAAAAACAGGTTAAAAGGAGTAAGACAGAGACCTATATTACTTCTGTAGCTGGGAGTTTCAGAAAGTCCACAGCATCAGCACTTCTGAAGTACGAAGGCTTGGATTATGGGGCAGGAAGGAGTGTTCCTTGAAAAGACCCTCCAACTTTAAAAGAAAAATTTCTATTTGATTAGACAAAGCTACAGCTCCTGCTGCTTCAATAATTGCCCAGCTGCTCACCTCATTTTAGGAGACTTGCTTAAAAGTGGGTCATTGATTGACCGGCCATCTGCCGTAGTGAAATCAGTTTGAAACAAAGGTACATTTGACAAGGTAGCTTCCTCATGCCTCAGGAACAGAAACACCCATAGGAAAGCCTGGTTGCTCAAGAATGACTTGCTTTACCAAACGGAAGGAGGAAAACTTTTTCTAAGGAAAGGCTTCTCAGGACAAAGCTCCACTTTCAGAGGGACTGGTATGACTTGGCCAAGAAGCAGAGGTCAAACACTTGCTTTACCTCAGCATTAAGCTTCCCAGACAGCACCCAGGCAGTTCTCACCCTCCCAACTTTCATGTTCTAGGCCAGCCAGCTGCTGAACTGTTCTGTCGGTCTGAAGTCCTGGGAGGAAGCAGAGCTTCATCTGCCTGGGGAGCTGGGCAGAGTCACTGTCCTTTTGATAAGGCTCTCATGCTGAGGAAGGCAGGTCTTACGGTCTTCTGTAGGTATCCACATGTTGGGCAATATGATCGGCTCCTCACCTCAACAGTGGTATTGATACCAAGAAGACTTCTGTTCCTCTGGAGCTGCCTGAAGTTGATACTCATCTCAGCACAGTAAAGCTGGACTGAGGAAGGACCCAAGAAGCATGGGAAGGGCAGTTCTGTTTCCTCAAGGCAGACAGCCACGACCTGTGTAAGCTACAGCTGTAGTATACTATGAAAGTCAAAACACTTCCAGAAGTTGTAACCCACTGGAGACAAAAAAACCCCCCATACCCCCCTACACAACTAAATTTATACTGTATCTATTTGATGTGTACAAGTGTTGTTTACACTCCACTTCTGTCGAAGCGAGAAGAAATTTAAGTCATATCCAATGAATATTACATGAACAGCTACTTAAGCAAAAATCTGAAATGTCTTTTATGACAGATTTTACTGATATACAGATGCAGTATGAATAAGAGGATAACAACACAGAGCCAAGATACCCATCAGCTAAGAATATCCTTGCTAACTGATGCCCTAAAATACTTCTTAAGGAACAGCCACAAGCATGGCCAAGTCTTTCTATAGCCTTACTTGGTCACGTCATTTCTTCGAAGAAAAAAGAAACCTGGATTTACTAACAGGGAGAATGTGCAGATACCCACAGTTCACTGTAACAGGCCAAGGTGTCTGGCCTAAGGCAAATGAAAAGAATTTCCTGATATGATAATGCACCTTTGCTACAATAGATAATTATTGCTTTATTAAAATAAAACCCCACCTCTCCAACCTACTGAAGTTCAGGGACAGGGCAGTGCAGAAGGCTTGTTCCCCTCTATTGCCAGACTGAAGTCTTGCAGCTTCTCTTGCCCTTAAACTATAAACTAAAGTGCCTGGAACATAGATAAAGGCTGATGCAATAAAGTGCTAATTGATGTGGGAAGCATAAGAAGAAAAAGCTTCACTGACACTGTGATAAAGTCGTCCTAAGGATGGATTAATGAGACTACAATATTGACAGAACAAACAGTGATAAAAAATAATATTTTGACCACAAAGTTTCAGTCTCCAGATTGTCATGGGACATCTCTCCTACCAGGGGATAGACTAGAGTCTTTAATAACCATCTTGGCACAGACCACAACAGCCACTTGAGGGAACAGCACAAGTCAGTAGACATGTTTTTTGCAAACAGCGTTCGCACTTCACTTTGCACATTAAATCTAGAAGATGTCTGGGTGTGGAAAAGAAATTCAAGTGAGGAAGAGTCCAGTGTCTTACTGGAGCCAGTAATCCTACAGCATTTACATAGATATGGAAGTAGTTAGCCATGCAAAAATACCATTTTAGTCGCACAGGGCTAGAAACATCCAGTTCCCCATCAACTATAAGGCAAATCATGTGTCTGAAAACTGTTTGATGCTTTGAAAATTAAGAGGAAGAATTTTGGTATAATTTACTCTGACATAAGGGAAGTAAATCTAAATAGATACCTTCTCCCTCCAGAAATTAATCTCTAAAAGTACATAATCCTCTATGAAATTCTTAAAAACAGATTGAGCTCAGAGAAAGATTCTGCAGATTCTTAATCACTGGTTTCCATTTGGAAGCCAGAGCCAGCTTTAAGAAGCCCTGGGTCAAACAAAACAAAACAAAAAATCAAGTACTAAAAAGTTGATTACATTTAAAAAGAGGCAAAGATGACAAGAAGGTGACTGATCTGGTCTTGGTGAGAGAACATGCCTACACAGAAGCATTAACTTCTATTACCAGTCTGCAGCTTTTCTCTACTTGGAGTCCCAGCATAAAGACATCCCAATCCAGATGGCTGAAGCATGGAGGAGTTAAGTCTTTTTAAATTGATTCACTTGTGTAAGTGCAT
>WEIS01014811.1:0-12843 GCA_013389965.1 Todus mexicanus | reverse complement strand
GGCCGCTGCTGCTGCTGCTGCCGTTGTCGCCGCCGCCATTTTGCGTCAGCGGCCGCGGGGGGAAGGGGTGCGCCCGCGCGTGCCGCCCGGCGGGGCGGAGGCGGAGAGCGAGCCGCGCGGACAAGATGGCGGCGCCCCGCGGAGCTGGGGTAAGGTGGGGGCGCCGCTGCTCCCGCTCCTGCCCCGGCGCTGACCCCGGCTTCGCCCCGCAGAGACCAAGGTGTACGTGGGCAACCTGGGCACGGGCGCGGGCAAGGGCGAGCTGGAGAGAGCCTTCAGCTACTACGGGCCCCTGAGAACCGTCTGGATCGCCAGGAACCCGCCGGGGTTCGCCTTCGTGGAGTTCNGGGGTAAGGTGGGGGCGCCGCTGCTCCCGCTCCTGCCCCGGCGCTGACCCCGGCTTCGCCCCGCAGAGACCAAGGTGTACGTGGGCAACCTGGGCACGGGCGCGGGCAAGGGCGAGCTGGAGAGAGCCTTCAGCTACTACGGGCCCCTGAGAACCGTCTGGATCGCCAGGAACCCGCCGGGGTTCGCCTTCGTGGAGTTCGAGGACCCGAGGGATGCTGAAGATGCTGTCCGTGGACTCGATGGGAAGTACGTTTTGCGGTTCAAATCTTTGCAGGAGCTGCAAGGCGGCTTTAAGATGAGAGAATCGTAGTTTTATATCTGTTGGCTTTGCGGTGGGGGGGGTGTGTGTATGTGTGTGTGTTTCTTTATTTTTTTTGTAGTTCTGCCATAAACAGTAGCGATTAACTTGCAGCTGTCATGAACTTGTTGCAGGGTGATATGTGGCTCCAGGGTTAGAGTGGAAGTGTCGACGGGGATGCCGCGTCGCTCCCGCTACGACAGGCCTCCTGCGCGGCGCCCCTTTGACCCTAACGACAGATGCTACGAGTGCGGTGAGAAAGGCCACTATGCTTATGATTGTCACCGCTATAGCCGCCGAAGGAGGAGCAGGTACGTGCGGGGCCGGAGCGGCTGGGTTGCTTCGCCAGTTCACTTTTGTGTTGTTCTTGTTAGCAAAGAACAGAATGTTACGCCAGTTTTCTTTAAATTTGTAACGCTAGAATAAATGTATAGGTGTGTATTACAATTTGTTGCTATTTCTATCAAATGTTAATATCTTAATAATCAACCTGGTCAAAACCTTTCAGGTTTCTTCGTTTGAGTCAGTCGCCTTGATTCAGAATGTCACGAGCCTTAAGATTTCATGCTGAGGCGCCTTGCAAATCCGACACTTAAGATCCTCCTAGACCTTGAGGTGATCAGCATANATCAGTTTTGACTTCAGCAGGGCCTCACGTGCACCAACTGCTGCAGCTGTTTCCTGATACCTGTTTTCTCTAACCTAAAATCAGGTCCCGGTCTCGATCCCGTTCAAGGTCCCGAGGAAGGAGGTATTCTCGGTCGCGCAGTCGGAGTCGCGGTAGGAGGTGTGCTTAAGTTTGTCTTCTATTCCCATTTGCTTCTTTGGTTTAGAAAAGTCTATGCTTGTACAGCTCTTAATAACCTACTTCCTTTCAGGTCCCGATCTGCTTCCTACCGTAGGTCCCGGTCCGTTTCTCCTCGTAGGTCTAGGTCTGTGTCTCCCCGCCGGTCCCGATCGGGGTCCTTGAAGAGATCAAGGTAATTAGTAGCAATTTTTAATAGGTTGTGTGCTTTGTTTTTGTTGTTGTTTTTTTTTTTTTTAGTTAAGGGATTCAAGAAAGTATTGGATAGCAGACTTGAAAAAGGTGTTGACCTCTAGAAATCAGGCTTTGGCATGCTTTAAAAAGTTTCTGGTAATCCTAGTTGAATTTACAGTCATGGTAATATAATTAGTTTTGAGACCTTCCACAACTACGTATCCCACGATGAATTTTGATGTCTTAAATATATAATGATTGTGAAGAATTTAAGTTCAACACATAGACATTAATCTAAGTGGGGCTGTAATTGTCATTGCTTCTGTTTGAGTTTACTTCTTTGATCTTGTTTCAATTTGTTTTAATTTTTATTCCAGGTCTAGATCAAGATCCAGATCTAGATCCAGATCTGTTACATGGCCACGAAGCAGGTAAGATCTCTTCCATGGCTGTGGAAACTTAGCAACTTAAGTATCTGTTCAGACTTTCTGACAGATGATAACACTTCCAGAAAAAGCCGTGTTTTCTCTCTGCCATTTTAGGGGTCTGCATTTTTAAAAAGCAGTGCAGAAGATCGTTCTTTTCTCTTTATTGCTTTGTATATCCCTGATACCCAGGTCCTGATTGTCACCACAAGTACTGTTGCATCAACAGCTAGCATAGCAAACAAATTTGGAATTAATCTGAAAAGTGTTGGTTTCTTTTTTTCCTCTCTTCCTTTGTGTAGCACACACAAGATTGTGGATTCTTAGTATTATTTCTCAGAGAAATCAGGATGTGAAATGAGGATCGGGTAGTGTTTTAAAGCATTAATGTGCATAGCCACACAAGTCATGAAGGGCTTGCTGGTGCCTTGAATGTTACAGTTGTTTATAAGTCTGTTGAATAACAAAATGTCAGCCTGTAGGAGCTGATTTAAATCTGATATGCTGTCAGAACTACTTTGTACCAAGAAACGTGCCTTCAGAGCGACAACCAAACTTTAAAGGAACACAGAATGTCATTTGTTCTGTTAAGTTGTAGTTTAGTCCTTCCGTAGCTAGTGAACGTAGCCTGTGCCTTGTGAAACTTTGTTCAGACAGTACAGCTGATGTAGGTTGATTGCATGTTCTCGGCGAGCTGTTAACAGGAGAACAAGGGTGAACTGAAGTTCTGCTCTGAAGGAGATGCTACTGCTGTTGCCCCAGCCCATTCATGGGCCTACTGTTCTGGTTTGATGGCTGCTCTTTGAAATAACATAATAGTCAACCATGAAGAAACGTAAAAAAACAAAGGGAAGCTTTAACTAAAGGGAGTAAGTTGAAAAATCTGCAGCTGAAGGTGGGAGATTCAGTGCTGAAAGTCGTGGTGGCGTTTTCTGAGAGCGGTACAGCAAGCCATGACAGGAGTTTTTAGGGAATGAAAAGGCCAGAAGATTGCTTAGTTGAGAGCAGAAATTCACACAAGCTGTCCAGAAGCTAGTATAAAGGGAAGTGCCCCGAGGCAGTAAAGCAGTGCCTTTCACTGATCAGGTACACTTTCTCTACCCGTTGCTGAAGTATGTTGAAGCTTAATATTAGTTGTGTCAGCATGACTTAATCATGGCTCAGCACCGTTCACTGCCAATGGCAAGCAGAAAACAGCTACAGTCAACAGGCTGTTGTGAGTACCAGGATGGTTTTCTGCAGTGTAAAGTACGCATTTAGTGACATTTCTAGGCTGTTGTGTGACGCCTTTCATTGTAAGTAGAGATTAAGGGACTGAGGCAGAGGACATTGCAGATGAGGTACAGAGAAGTGTCAAAATACCGGTTCTTAACTCTGAAGTCACTGTTAAACTTCCACATGAGGCAATTGAAAAATGTTTTCTTTACAGAAGAATTGGAGGAATGTATAGCACCCAGAGCCAGGCTCTTGATTCACAAGGAGGACAGACTCAAAAAGAATTACAGGATGTTTGCTGCTTTGACAGCATCAAAGCATAGATCTGGAAGTTGCCGTGGAAAGCCTTGGATGTGGAAAGTAGAGCACTTTGTTTGGGAACCTAAAAATGTCAGTTATTCTTTTTAGGCAGTATTGCTGTTCTTATGGTGACTCGTATCTCAAAGGCNATTTGAAAAGCTTTCTTCTGAAACTTGTCACGAAAAGCCCTGGAAACTTGCAGGATTCTGTCTGTTCTGTCTCAAATGTGGGAACACACGTGCTTCCCTGCTGAGCTGTGTTTTTTCTTGTTGTAGATCTAGGTCTCACGGCAGATCAAAATCTGGCTCACCGGCTAAGAGGTAAGCATACAAAGATAAAGCCTTCAGTAGTATCTAGAATTCAGTATTAGGTTTGCACAATTAACAGGGTCTGGTCCTTCAGACAAAAGTCCCACAAACCTGGAAGCCTAGCTAACCTGTTTGCTGTATGACTGAGATTATAAAATTCCCTCTGCAGCTGTTTGGATTATGTTCCTTACACGTCTCTTTGTTTTCATGAACTCTGTAGTTTCTCCACCATAGTACTGATTTTTTTGTGTCTTTGTGCAGAGTTCTGTTAAAACTTTCTGTCGATCAGATAAAGAGCTTCAGGTTGGTTAATGTTGTTGATAAAAGAGCAGGAATCTGTGATGGTATTTCTTTTCTCAAAGCCTCACCTCAGGACTACCCCTTATTTTCCTCTTTTGTCTGCTGAAGACAGTTGCTTAAAATTGATGCCCATGCTAAAAGAATTGAAAGCTGGTTGATTTGAAAAACTAATTTAAAGAGCTTCTGGCTGAATTCCCATTATAATTCCATTGCTATCTAAGATGCTTGATTTAATTTATTTAATTTTTTGTAATATAAAAGTTCCGTTTAACCTGCATTGATGATATTCTGNACAGCAAGCCATGACAGGAGTTTTTAGGGAATGAAAAGGCCAGAAGATTGCTTAGTTGAGAGCAGAAATTCACACAAGCTGTCCAGAAGCTAGTATAAAGGGAAGTGCCCCGAGGCAGTAAAGCAGTGCCTTTCACTGATCAGGTACACTTTCTCTACCCGTTGCTGAAGTATGTTGAAGCTTAATATTAGTTGTGTCAGCATGACTTAATCATGGCTCAGCACCGTTCACTGCCAATGGCAAGCAGAAAACAGCTACAGTCAACAGGCTGTTGTGAGTACCAGGATGGTTTTCTGCAGTGTAAAGTACGCATTTAGTGACATTTCTAGGCTGTTGTGTGACGCCTTTCATTGTAAGTAGAGATTAAGGGACTGAGGCAGAGGACATTGCAGATGAGGTACAGAGAAGTGTCAAAATACCGGTTCTTAACTCTGAAGTCACTGTTAAACTTCCACATGAGGCAATTGAAAAATGTTTTCTTTACAGAAGAATTGGAGGAATGTATAGCACCCAGAGCCAGGCTCTTGATTCACAAGGAGGACAGACTCAAAAAGAATTACAGGATGTTTGCTGCTTTGACAGCATCAAAGCATAGATCTGGAAGTTGCCGTGGAAAGCCTTGGATGTGGAAAGTAGAGCACTTTGTTTGGGAACCTAAAAATGTCAGTTATTCTTTTTAGGCAGTATTGCTGTTCTTATGGTGACTCGTATCTCAAAGGCTGACGTTTTTTGTGGTCTTTTCACGAGGGGTAAGTTCAGACAGATGTGAAAAAAATATTCCGAGCAAGTGCATCTATAAAATGAAGTGCACTGAGGAGAAGATAGCTGTAGGAACACGCTGCCTGCAGTCAGTTTCAGCTATAGTGGTAGATGTCTCTCAAGCCTAATAAAATTTGCAAGTTTAGAGCATAGCTTTTTATTCCCTTTTGAAAATTGCTGATCAGGATTTTGATTGTTCATGTGTTCCTGCGACCTGTATCAGCAAACACGAGTCATCAGCCAAGGGCCAAACTACAGAGCGTCACATGCAGCATCCATTTGAAAAGCTTTCTTCTGAAACTTGTCACGAAAAGCCCTGGAAACTTGCAGGATTCTGTCTGTTCTGTCTCAAATGTGGGAACACACGTGCTTCCCTGCTGAGCTGTGTTTTTTCTTGTTGTAGATCTAGGTCTCACGGCAGATCAAAATCTGGCTCACCGGCTAAGAGGTAAGCATACAAAGATAAAGCCTTCAGTAGTATCTAGAATTCAGTATTAGGTTTGCACAATTAACAGGGTCTGGTCCTTCAGACAAAAGTCCCACAAACCTGGAAGCCTAGCTAACCTGTTTGCTGTATGACTGAGATTATAAAATTCCCTCTGCAGCTGTTTGGATTATGTTCCTTACACGTCTCTTTGTTTTCATGAACTCTGTAGTTTCTCCACCATAGTACTGATTTTTTTGTGTCTTTGTGCAGAGTTCTGTTAAAACTTTCTGTCGATCAGATAAAGAGCTTCAGGTTGGTTAATGTTGTTGATAAAAGAGCAGGAATCTGTGATGGTATTTCTTTTCTCAAAGCCTCACCTCAGGACTACCCCTTATTTTCCTCTTTTGTCTGCTGAAGACAGTTGCTTAAAATTGATGCCCATGCTAAAAGAATTGAAAGCTGGTTGATTTGAAAAACTCATTTAAAGAGCTTCTGGCTAAATTCCCATTATAATTCCATTGCTATCTAAGATGCTTGATTTAATTTATTAATTTTTTTTTTAATATAAAAGTTCCGTTTAACCTGCATTGATGATATTCTGTTTTGACAGTCGATCAAAGTCCCGGTCACCATCTCCAAAGAGAAGGTATGTTGATCTCCCTAATAAGAACATAGACTCCCTAGAGCCGGCATTTTAGTATTTGCAGTGATCTCCGCTGGGGAGTTTAACTGCTTCTTGTAGGAAAATGCTGAAAAGGTATTTTGCTGAGATCTCTTCAACACAAATAATGTTGTGATTACGGTATATATGGTAACAGATGTGGATATATGGTAATATATATGTGGTAATAATTCCTTGGGGTACTGGTTACATAGCAGTATGACATCTTCCCTTTGTGCCTGTGTTTATTACAGTTTGCTACCAGTTTTATTGCCCAGAGTTTGTACTGATGAGTTTAAGCACAGAATAAATGTGGGAATCCCCTTTGAGTCTCACTGAAAGCTGCATTGAGATTGGGGAAGGTAGAGAACCTGGCGTATCAGTCAGAAATGGAAGATCAAGCCTGTTATTTTTACTGCTGTTACTCAGATTATTTTTTTTCCCTCATAAGTTGGTAAATAATTATCTCCATGTGTGCATGCATCTATGTGTAGTGACCGAATCAGCAGCAATTTTTCCCTAGTTTGAATTCTTTTAATAGTTTATTTTTACAACTTCAGCGTTGAGGATTTGTGGGGAGGGGATGCATCCTAGTAAGAATGGCTGTAGACCTGCCATGATGCATCCCTTGCCTTGGTTATCTTTCATTTAAAAATGTGTCTGTATGTAGTCTTAACCTCAAAATCAATCACGAGGGACTTGAATAAATGCTCATAACTGCTGAGGGATCACCATAATAGGTTTTGACAAGCTGCTGTATCAGAACCCTGAAGTATCCTGCTTCCACGAAGGTCACTATGCCCTTTAGATGACTTTACAATGATCACACTTAAATTGTATTGTAACAGTACAGAAATGCAAAAATGTGAGAATAAAAAGAGTGTTATCATTGTTATATATGTAATATTATTATTAACATTAAATCATCAAACCAATAACTTTGTCAGTAGTGATTGGTTATTTTATTTAAAAGCAGTGCTTGTAGAGTGCTGGAGTAGTCCGGGTATCCTCCTGTTGCTTTTTACTGTATTTGTGAATCCCGGATGAGTGCTGAAATGTTAACTCTGGATTTTTTTTCCTTTCAGTCGTTCACCTTCAGGAAGCCCTCAAAGAAGTGCAAGTCCTGAAAGAATGGATTAAAGCTATGAAGTTAATCTTTTAGGAAGAAAGTTATTTTGCTTACATTATTATAAGGGATTTTGTGGTGTCTTTGTAAATGTAAGAATGTAGATAGAAGAGTATATCAACTAAAATTCGGCATGATCTGGGTCTTCTGAGTTAGTCACACCAATAGACTAGCACAGGTCTCTTTTTATTGTATGAATTAACTTCCTGTGATATGAAAATGTGGGACTTTTTTATTAGCACATTGAAATAAAATGTGTATTTTCAACTAAAACTTCTCTGTAGTAACCCTGCTGCTTCTGTTAACATTTGGGTAATTTTTGCTGTGTGCCATGTAACTCAGATGGAAAATGTCTAAAACGGGAACGACTAATACGGGTGTTTTCTCAGGCGAGTCACTTCTCACATTTATTGTTGAATGGTGGAAGGATCAGTTTCTGCTTTCTTTGAAAGGGAATTTAAAATCCATCTCTGTCTGCCGATGGCTGAAAATTTGCATATGCCCTTTTTATTCCTTTATGGTATTTAGCGCAGACATTCATTTTTCTCCCTAATCTAATTACTCTGCAAAGCTTACTGTGGTGCTTGACTAATAGTGATACCAGATGCCCCAAAGTTTAAGAATGAGCTTTTATTCAAAACACCATCATCTTTTAAATCAATAACATCTGCAGAAGGCTCTAAATGTAATAGAAATCATTAATAACTTGACAATTGCTACTTCTGCTTGTTGCGTTAATTTTTTTTTTTAGATCTTTTAGGCTATTTATGTAAAGACAACTTCTAACATGCCAGGGTGTGTTTTCCTTTTTTGAGGATAGACATAAAGTCTTGTGACCTACTTTCTGAAGGACCTTAGGACAATGTGTTTGAGAGGCTAAAGAAAGCTTTTACTAGTCTTTGTGCAGCTCACTCAAACTTTCCTTCATCAAGTGACAGATTCTCACATCTGACCTTGGGAACTCTAACCTGCTTCACAGAAACCGGTCTGGTTTTAAAACAGCACAGCTGTTGAATTAAGCTTATTTCTTACAGTAAATACACACCTGCAGAATGAATTATGTGGGTGTAGATTATGCAAAAGTGTGTCCCCTCATCCTCTTAGTCAAGAATTGCATGACAAGGCACTTTGTTGACACAGATCACAGCAAAAGACTGGGAACGTTACAGTGAGCAAACTGGGAGGCAGAGAGGAAAACACCTTTTTGTACTGGGATAGGATATCTAGCCGAAAAAAAAAGGTTTGGCAGTAAACACGCACTGAAATGCAAGTGAGGCTGTTTTGGGGCTTCCTGTGAAATCTATCATGGCAGTTGGCTTCCAATGGATTAAGCACAGCAGGCCATCTTAAGAGAAAACAAAAGTGCAAGATTAACTTTGGTCACACCTCGGATAACCCACTATTTTTTTTTAAAAAGGGTTAACAACGGCTTTATGGAGCTTTTTCAGTGTATGAATAAACAGTCACATTCTGAACATACTGTCACACCGCAGCGTTGTCTCGCCTTTGTGGCTATCCTAACTTGCAGTGCTTGGTGTCTGCCTGCGCGCTCCCGTGGTTCTCAGCGATGGGGATTGGCGCAGTGATCAATATTCTGGCAATATCCGTTAAACTCTCATTGCTGCGATGGGAGGGCAAGGGGTGACACAAATGTTGCTCTGCAATGATTGAGCAGAAGCGCCCAAATCCTGTGACTTGTGTTTGGAGTATTTCTTGGTTGCACCTTGCCTGCTGACTTGGTGAGAGGCACACCTACTCCACTGCTCTGGAAATTGATCAGCTTCCTTCTCCTCTGTACTCTTAAGGCAATCCTACGCTACAATAAACCTGCAGACTAACACGACAGCTGTACTGGTACCTGTTTTTCAGTACCCAGAGGCACAGCGGAAGACAGAGCAGAAGAGCCTGGGGTTTCCATAGGGGACGGGTTCCTCTGAAGCCAGGCTGAGTAGTGAGAACCTGAGCAAGGAGGCAGGGCTGTGCCGGCAGGCATGACCGTGCCTATCACTGTGGCTGCTACAAAGGACAGTCGACATTTCCGAGGTGCAGCGAGGGAGCAGCAGCAAATCCGGTGTCTGTGCCTCTGTGCAGCTGTGGTGACCAAAACTGAGGGGTGACTATGCAGCCTGCCTCAGCTCCAGTCATCGTGCTTGAACCAGGCTGTGCAGCTCCAGGTCTCACCTGAGTTCAGTAGGTTTTCACAAAACATTCTGTGTATGGAGAGCTCTTGGAAAAGCTGCCCAGACAGGGGCGGGTGGGTGTGACCACTGCTGCATGACCCCTAAGCCGAATCCCCTAACCCTGGCCTTAACCTTGACCCCTAACCCTAGTCCTACCCATACCTGTGCCATCACAGTGCTGCTGTCAGACCTGGTGGCTCCAGCCATGAGGCCCATCCTGTTGCCTGGCATGGGCAAGGCAGGGCAGCCTTTGGTGAGCTGACCCAGAGCTGTGAGGCAGGTCAGGGACAGTAAAGAAGTGGTAGCGCTGCTCAGAGCACTTTGCTAGCAATAGCTGATGTTATAACAAACAACCAGAACTTTACCAGCCTTCCCTCATGCTCCACAGGAATACTACCACATGTTCCTCTGCTGTAGTTTCAGCTGTGACACGTCATGTCCCTAAACAAGGTGTTCTAAGTGCATTTTTACTGTAAAACAAAACCTAACGCTCAGGGTGAGGCTGGACAGAGGGCGAGAGCTTTGCACAGACCAGATAGTAGCAGAGGTAGTGTGGCAGAAGTTAAAGCCAGCAAAAAAAACACATGTGAAAACCACAGAGGAGTAAAAAAGTTTCCCAATGGGATGCATCACCCCGGGTAGTTTGAAAGCACCATTCAGCATCTCGCAAGATTTCTGGTTAACCTGCTAGAGGCACTTACCCCTTTTGGTGGTAGGAGTCAGCATTCCCGTCCTTAAGCTGCGCTGAACACCAGCCACGTGGTGTGGTTGTATTCCTGGCCTGGCTGAAGCAGGATGTTGGGGAAGTGGGGCTGGGGAGAGACAGCAGAACATCAGTGGCTGTGAGTGCACACCGTGGGACCAGAAAAGGTCATGATGGCATGGCTGTGTGCCCCCAGCCTTCCCATGGCTCCCCCACATATTTCCAGTGACACTGTTTAACCGCTGGTTACTTGCTGCCTGGCTGCGTGGGCAAGTTCTCCCTCTGGTTGAATTCAGGCCCTGTGGACAGGACGTGGCAAAGCCCAAGTGGGGTCTTCTGCTCTAAAACCCGTGCCCTTGGGAAGCTGGACTGCATGGGGCCGGTCCCCTCTGCACTGGCCATGCCCTGCACAATGCCACAGGATGCTGTGGCCTGTGACTGCCTCTAGTGTCTACAAAGCATCCCCTCATCAAACAGACTCTGTTCATATATTTAACGCCCCAGAGACATGGGTAGTGGTGGTGGTGGTATGGACCCTTGTCACAGGAACCAAGCAGCTCCCAGTGGTAGGGGGGGACGGTTCACCTTATTGACAGCATCAGGCCAGTTCTGTGTTTCCAGGCAGAAAGCTGAGTGCTTGGGATATGTGGCAGCGCCTTTGCCCTTCAGGGAGCCATCCAGGTTGTTCCCGGTGTAAAACTGGATGCCAGGCTGGGTGGTGTGAACCTCCATGGTCCTGCCAGTGGGTGGGTGGCGAGCCCTGGGGAGACGACAGTGGAGGATGCCAAGGGGTTGGCTTAACAGGCACCCTGAGGCTCCAGCAGTGGGGCCCCCTGCTGTGGTCCCAGCCTACCTGGCCACGAGGCGTCGAGCCTGTGTCTGCTGCAGGCAGAAGTTGTGGTCAAAGCCATCCAGGCAAAACTTCTGCAAGTGCTTTCCCAGCTCAACTGGCTGCCGGAGATCGAAGCCGGTGCCCTGCACGGTGGCCACCTCCCCTGGGCAAAGAGAACAGCAGCATCAGCCACTCATCCACACGCCAGCAAACAGCCACGGCACTGGACTCTGCACAAGGCTGAGATCCCTCGCTTTGGTGAAGTGATGATTTTAAGTCATTTGTGATCCTTGTCTCGTTGCAGTGCCTCCCTCCTGGAGCAAGCTTCTCCTGTGGCCACTGTGACTCGGGCTGGGATATCATCACCTTGTTCCCCAGCAGAAATAGCAGCCACCAGGGACACTGCTGAGCTTATCTGGGACAAAGCAAAGCCAAGGAGACAGAAAACAAGAGGCAGGGCTTGTACATGTAACCGTACAAGTCAATTAATATAAACCCACAACTTATTATTAGTTATTAATAGTTATAGATGCATAAGATCTATATACATATACTATCTCTAATTAAATAAATAAATGAATCCTCCCAGATCTCTGAATAAATTTGTGTGAGGTGGCCAAGGGGTTGGCCCACCTGCCAGGATGGTGAATATGGGCTGTATACTGGGACCAGTCCCCTCCTGCCTCTAGACATTGTTTCTGGAAAAAAAGGCTTAAGACCATAAAATCAGCATTTTCTCTTATCTTTTTACAGGGCCTGATGTGGGGATGCAGTATCCTAAAGTACAGCTCTTGCAGTGAGAACAACCCTAAAACATTCATTGTAAAACATGGCCAGCTCAGCCCAAGGGCAAGAGGTTTTGCACAGGGGAAGTGAGAGAAGAGAGGCAGGGGAAGGGGTTTCTCCCTAAAGCCACATTTCTCTACACCTCTCTAAAGGGAGAGCTTTCCAGGGATCAACAGGCATCTGCCAGCATTGGGAAGGCCTGTGCATGGGCATCTTGGCCTCATTGCCGGCCCCACACGCTGTGCTCTGCTCGCTGCAGTCACATGCCCAGCTTGGCTGCAGCTCTGCACCAGTTCTGCTCTGCAAACCTTGAGAAATGTCAGTCTCCACCTGACAAACAGCACATTTCTGTGGCTTCTGATCCTATCTGAAAGGAACGCATTCAGTGAATTCAGCTGTGGGGTGGAAAAACACCTTGAAAGAAATTAACCATTTTCATTCAGACACTTAAGACACAGCAGCCATTGCACATGAGGGCGACATCTTTAATAGTTGCACAAATCTCATCCTCACCTCAGGGCTGAGACTATAAACAGTTTTATCAGCTTCAAAGGCTACATTTACCCAAAACACCAAGAGGGAGCTGCAACAAGCAGGGGCAGCAAGCCGGCTGCAATTACGATGTGAAACGGCTCCATGGTGAAAGCAGTGGGAAGAAGCAGGGCAGCAGGCTTGGTATAGCCTTAAGCTCTTCCACATCTTGAGCTCAGGCATGATACACCAAGCTGAGCAGAAGCCACCTGGACTGGGAGACCCACTCCTCTAGGTGCAAGCTGATGCATGCACACACAGCAGGTTTGGTTCATGAACACAGACGTAGCTCTGCTTTTAGCAGACACCTGAGCTAAAAAGCTTTCTTGCTTTCTCATTTTTTTTGTGTGCTTTTTGTGTTGTTTGGGGTTTT
>WEIS01014808.1:1371-12117 GCA_013389965.1 Todus mexicanus | reverse complement strand
AATGCGAAGAGGTGTCCAAATTTCAGAGGTCAATGTGAAACAGCTTGAATTCAGTTAGTTTCCTTGGGTTTCATCAGCAGAGAATTCGATTCATATAACTTCTTCATGATTCCATGAAATAGTTCAGGATGTGATTCCGGTCTAAAGCCTCCACAGGAAGGCAGAAATACAGGACCTGTGATAATATCCTATACCTACTTTCATTTGCATAGGAGAACCTTCAGGAGAAATAAACTGTTTTATTGCTGTTGCTGCCTTTGTTTTTATGTCTCAAGCAGTAGGTCTAGAAATGGCGTACAGGTGAAGTGTCCTGTTCTTATGCTTTAGCTGCAAGAATTTAGATTTGCGGTTGGGATTTGATCTATGTGCAGAGGAGCAGGATTTCATCTGTAAAAGGAAGAAGGTGGTTGCTGCTGCTCTGAAAAATGTTCTTCATCTAGATGAAGACCTGCAGGAGGATGAGGTATGTGGGACATCATCTTGGGAACTTAAAGTATTCTATCCCACTTCGAATGAAGCGGATGTGATGTACGTGCATCGCTACCCATACAGCTCTTCCACATCTTCTAGACTAAAGTGTATAGAGCAGATTGTCACTTGCACCCAGGACCACATCCAATATTTTTTTGGCACAGACAATGGAAGGGGAACTGTCAGGAGGTCAGTTGTAGCTCCTTTATTCTCTGCCATCCTACATCCTTGCTCAGGGAAACCCAAAGGGCGTATTTGTTGAGATGAGCTCTGTATAACCAAGCTTGGTGAAATTTAATTGCGTGGGCTGAGACCATTTCTCCTCAGTTTGGCTCATCTCCCCTTGTCTGCTGCTCCACAAGGCTCACAGAGAAAGGCTGCAACTTTCACTTACCACAGCAGCGTCTGTCTTGTGAGTTTTTCAGTGTGTTACCTCCTACTTTCTCCTCTTCTGAGGATCCTGGGACTCAGAGATAGCTGCTCTTCTACTGGAGGGCAGTAATAGACCTGTTAGAGGGCTGTGGTGCTTGGACAAGAGTGTGTGTGCGGGGGACTTTTCCCATTGCTCTGTACATCTCCCAGCACACGCATCATTTGATGCTGCGTGCAGGACAGCATTTGTCAAAGTGTTGATGAATTGAAGTAAAAAGTAGAATAGAACTTGTTATTAAATGAGAATAAAGCGTTAGCTGGTCACATTAATTAAAAACAACAAAAAGCCCCAAGGAGATGGTAAAATACAATGAAGACAAGATTAGACACAATGGCAAGGTACATTCCTAAAACTGAATAAATATGTTGTCTCGGTTTTTAAGTGCTATCTGTGGGGTAAAGGAGGATGGCTAACAGAATTGCTGAGGAAAGTAAGACCAAATTGCATACAGGATTGGTGTCAGAGAAGGAGAAGGTAATACATGTACCGAGGAGGATGTCAAAATAAGTGTGTAAAGCTTGGCACCATCTGCCTGGAGAATAGCAACTGTGTATAAACTTAGAGGAAGAATAAATTATGCAGGCAGCTTTTGCTCTGCTCCTCTGACCTCAGTTATACTCAGGGTTTTAAAGTGTGTTTTGAGGGAGAGACGTGAGGAAAACTGAAAAAACATCTAGAAAAGACTCTTCACAAATCTGAAAATAGATTATGCTGTATAAGAGCCATGCTTACAGCTTCTGACTTACCAAAGCATCACTGATCAGGAAGATGCTTTCAGCATTCATAATGTCCCACCAAAGTTTAACCTAAGCCCTGCCACGAAGAGGGTGGATTGAAACTGAACCCTGAATCATTTCTCAGTTTCATTTGGTGATGAATGAATCTGTGCCTCTGTGTGTTGAGCAGGTGCCAGTAGTGGCAGTCATGGCCACAGGAGGAGGAGTGCGGTCCGTGACAGCTATGTTTGGCAGTCTTCTGGCTCTCCAGGAGTTAGGTGTTTTGGACTGTGTCTTGTACATCAGTGGTTTATCTGCCACAACATGGTAAGGAGAGCTGGGTTTGTGCTTGCTGTTTCTGTTAGCAGAGTGATAACTTGGTGAAGCATGTTACCTTGCTGATGAATTTTACTCAGCGTGATGCTGGGACTTTACTCCCTTTTGATGCTCACCCATTTCATGGGACTGGTCAGTGCTATAGCCCTTATTTTTTTCTAGCTACCAGAAGCAAACTGAGAACTGCTATATTTTTGTAATTGCACTGAAGTGTTTACAGAAACTAAGAGTCCAAGCCAGGATGGTTTACCTGCATCTTGCTGCAGTTCAGTGTAGGTGAGAAACCCACCTGCAGCTCTTCTGTGACTCAGATATGTGCCTTTCTGCCATGCCATACACTGAGTTCTCCTGGGGGCTGGACATGTTTCTGTCACAAACTCAGTGTCTGGTGCAGAGAATGGATGGGAAGTGTGGTTATTTTTTGATGAAAACTCTGTATTACTCAACTCTATTTCTCATTTCCCAGTTACCCAGCAGAAAAGATTTGTGTCTTAAGGTGAGGGGTAGAGGTGTCTCAGTGTTCCACTTAGAATGAAAAGCGGTTCTTTCTGGCCATCAACAAGGGACTGAATAGGGCCTGGTAGGCCAAAAAGCTGGCATTTTCTTAGGAATGTCAGAAATGGGGCTTGCTTCCTGGGAGAGAAGGAAACCTTTTGGCTGCCAGTGCAGACAAAGGAGATGTTAATCATCAGTCAGAGAAGATGCTGCAGATGTCCAAGAGAAGTGATGCAGCTGGAGTCCTGAATCTCTGTAAGGATGCAGACTCAATCCTCAGCATGCTTGTGTGCAATGAGGAAATAAAAGTAGGGAAATACTGTTTTTCCTTCCTTTGTGTACACTTTGGGTTATCTAGCTGCATGTAATACTGCAGAAATCCTCTTGTAATATTTGTCTGACTCACCTCCTATGTGTCTCTAAAAAGGAGAATTCAGAAGAAAAGCCTGGAGAAGCACAGTGTCTTGCTCACAGTCTTGGCTGCCTTGCATGACTAGCAGGAGTCTAGGGCTTTAGAACATTTTGCCTCTGAAGGGCTACTCTAAAAAGATACGAGACAGAACTAGAAGTTGGATGGGGATGAAAAGGGATGACTGGAATCTGCTTGGACTCTGGGAACTGAAATCTCAAGCAGACTGGCCCTATGTGAGCCAAGAGTCTGAGGTCAGCAGTCTACTGCATGCCCGAGGAGGGGAGCTCTCGCACTTGTCCAAGGCAATGTTTGCTGCCACGCTCCTACTCGTTTGAAGCATTTGAGGGAACTGGCCTCAGACAGAAGGTGCAGCTTGAACCTGAACAATCAAAGGGTGATTCCAGTAAAAGCTTGTGTTAATTAATGTGTGTTGTTTTATTACTCTCTTGATTCTGAGAGGAAACAAGCTAGGAAGATTCTGAATGTATCCCTGCAGCAAAAATCTCACTATATAGTCTAAATTCTGCCTGAGCTTTGACCTGCTCTTCCAAGGTAAAAGTTGGAGGGTGAGAATCCCATGTATCCTGAAACAAAAAGCTTGTGTGTGGTATAAAACCTGTGAATTTTCATGTACCTAGTGATGAACCGCAGTGTATTTATTTTTACCAGGACCATGGCAAAATTATATGAAGATGCAAATTGGTCACAGAAGGATCTCAGAGGTCCAGTTGGTGATATCAGGAAACATGTGACCAAGAGCAAGCTGCACTGTTTCTCGTTGGATCACATGAACTACTATGAAAAGGAACTTTGTGAAAGAAAGCGAGAGGGGCACAAACTGTCTTTTACAGATTTATGGGGACTCTTCATTGACTCTATGCTACATCATCAGGTAACATATATCCATCCTTCATATGTCTAAAGTTCTGGTTTCAGTTATAGGAAAGGCTCTCAAAACTTGGGTGGGTTTTTTTAAGCTTTTTAGAAGAAAAATAACAGATTAAGCCTGAAATGTAGGCATCTAGGGAAAATGTCTGAACATGTAAGAAGTCAAGGTGCTAATCAAACTGATTTTCCATCTTTAATTTCAGATCAAATGAGTATTCTAATAATATAAAGAGGAGAGGTGGCTCTGACAGAGCTAAGTTCAGGCATAGCAATATATAGCCATACCAGCAAACAGAGTTGTATGGAATGAAATGAGTCCCAGTTGACTTTTATCTGCAGTACCTCCAAGGTAGCTAAATATCTTTATCTTTCCTTAAAGCAAGTCATATCCTAGTGACTGTTCAGAGAAGTTTCTCACATTTTTTTCTATGCCCGCCATTCCAAAATTCCAAGAAGCATCAGTGCTGATGCTTTGGTGAAGGCTGACAACAGATAACACTTGTGTGGTCAAACAGCCCATGAACACAGAACAAAACGTGCTGAGGTTTAGGAAGCATTCTATTGATAGACCATGCTTAGATACGATATTAAGTCGATACATTATGTTCATCTTTTACAATGAGTACTGTTTTTCATAAACAGGAAAGTACTCACAAACTCTCTGATCAGCAACTGGCAGTAAATCAGGGGCAGAATCCACTGCCAATATACCTGTCTCTCAATGTCAAGGATGACTTCAGCACTCTGGATTTTAAAGGTAATGATTATTATACAGATACTTCTGTAACTCCAAAGAGTTTCCTTTTACTGCTAGGTGAATGACAAAACGTTTTACTGTAAGTTCAAGCTACTACATCTTTTAAATAATTTCTTTTTCCCCTCTCTTCACATCAGAGTTCTGCTTTGGATGAAAAGCATGCATCCAAATACTATGGTAGGGAGATAGCTGTGCAAAGACACTGCCCCATGAGGGGTGGAGATACCTTTTGTTGGCAGCTCTGAGAGCCACCACTGCTGCTTTTTCTCTCTCTCTCATCCCCATCTGCTCCTCAAAGCCTCTTTCAGCTGCTGGGATTCCTGCTCAGGCAGCAGTAGTGCAAGAGAGCTGTGAAGAGCTGGGAGAGGAGGCCAAGGAAGGAAGGAGAGGGAAAGATGTGGAGGCGGGTGGGAGCAGGAGGCAACTCCCAGAAGCCAGAGTGGGATCTGAGGAGGGGCAGCCCTCTGTGCCCTTGGTCAGTGATGCTGATCACTAACTGTTTTCACAGTGTTTTCTGGCCCAAATGAAGCAGGATGTCCTACAACTAACCTGATCATCTGCTCCTAGGCACAATTTGCAGTCTCAGTGTGTTCAGCCAAGATCTGAATGAGTTTGGTCAGAGTTTTGTTAGCTTCACAAGGCAGTGATTCTCAGAGTCTAAGAATGAATGGTAGCTGGTGTCATTGTTAACTCAGATGAACTGAAAACGTGTCATCTTGTGCAGGGCCTTAACAATTGGTGGACTTTAAGTCCTAGTTTTTGCTTCTTAATATAGAAGCAGACCTGAACCCCAGGCTGAATGGATTTTCACAGTGTTAGTGGGAGAGGTGGATTTAGCTTTTGCATTCACACAATACACCGAAGGGCACCTGTTCATTTCAAAACATGGTGATTTGGACTCTTTGTCACCAGCATGCTGAACCTACAGGCCTTGCTCTTCCAGCTTTTGATTCTCTAAGCTGTTATTTTCACATGTGTTCAGGTGGCTGCAATTAAGTCCTTCTTGGTGCTTTATTTTCAGAGTGGGTGGAGTTCACACCTTATGAGGTGGGTTTCCTGAAATATGGGGTCTATGTTCGTTCAGAGGATTTTGGTAGTGAGTTCTTCATGGGTCACCTGATGAAGAAGATCCCAGAGTCCCGCATCTGCTTCTTGGAAGGTGATTTACTACCTCAGAAAAACATCACCTCTATAACCACTTAAATGGCTACACAGAGCTGGCATCTATTAACTACTGATCCACAAGTAGCAGTACTAGTACACTAGATAATGTACCTGATGCAATTTAAATCTTAAATGAACCAGGCAAAAGTGTCCTTGAGACAAATGCTATTAATTTGCTGAACATCTTAGGTTAGACCAAAACAGATTGCACACATTAGAACTGATCTTTTGAAGTATTTAAAATCATAGCCTGACTTTTATAACCAGCCTGGTCAAAAGTCAGATGTTATGTGGAATGACATTGCATTTGATATTCAATCTAAAATACATAATATTTCATAACTAAAACAGTGATAGTTTAAACAACCACAGGAACCAAATAAAATTAGTTTGCCATAGCTGTGCTGTGAAAATCCATAGTAGTAAGTATGGCTTCTTATTTTTTTTAACTTTCAAGGCACATGGAGTAATATATTTTCCCAGAATTTTATGGATGCTGTCTACCTCACTGGTCATTCAGCAGACTTTTGGCACAGATGGACCCGAGGCACTGAGCATGACATTGGTTAGTTATTTGGATTACTTTTCACTTGCGTCTGCATTGCTTCACACCTCTCCGAAATGTGAAACCTGGCATTTGGTAAATGGTTTGTTTTTGTGTCCTATTTCTGGGTTAGGGTACACCAAGCCTTTGGGAATGAAGGAAAAACAGGCCAGAAACAATTGTGCTGGAAAACAGGAAAAAACATTGCACTGCTCACTCTGCAACATCCCTGGGGAGTTTTGTTAGGCACGAGAGGGTTACCGTGAGTCTTTTGGGGAGGGATAGGTCAGGCAGGGATCAACGAGGTGATGCTGTGGCACTGAAACCCATCTCTGCCTGGAATAGTCTGCACGTTGGTGTGTGCACTCCATCACAGATGGGCCCATGGTGCTTTGGCTGCTCGGTCCCTCTTGTTTTGTTATTATTAGTGTCAGAGAAACACTCTAACCAAATGCAGACATATACCTTCTTCTCATTCTTCTACAGAGGAACACCCTGTTCTGCCCAAGAAACCGTATGAACAGCCAACTTCCTTATCCATTCCCCAAGGTTGCCTTTCCAATACTCTTCGAGAGATGATGACTGGACGGCCAGTGGTTTCAACTTATCATAATTTCCTCAAGGGCTTGCAGCTACATAACAAGTATTTAGAGAACGAGAACTTTTGCATGTGGAAAGGTAATATTAAATTGGTTTAGATGCATGTTTGAAGGTAGTTTGAGTGCTGATACTTGCTGAGGACAAATATTTTATAAGTTTTATCATAAAGGCAAATTTTGATTAATATTATCTCATTAATGTGTCCGTGGAATTGATTTTGCTGAGCCCCAGATGACTTACTACTGGTCTTGTTTCTGTATTGGAGAAGCCGCAGCAGGCTTGCTAAAATTTTGTTCTTCCTAGGAAAAGCTGCAAAAGAACAACTTAGAACTTCCTCTGATGATAAATAGCCACAGATTTACTCCAGTTGAAAAAGCAGCTTAATATATAACTTTGGATGAAGCCAAGTCTCTAAACTGCTCCTTCTTCCTATTCTCAGAATTGAGCTATAGATGCTGAAGTTGGGTCGAAGACAAATATTTAACTGTGGTCTTTGTGTCAAAGACTAACCTAAGCATGGGCTGTCTTTTCTTTCTTTCCTGATTTGGAAAAAAATGGATGTGCTTCTGCAGTAATTAATTGATAATGAAATTTTTTGACTTTCAGACACAGTGCTGGATTCTTCTCCCAGCCAGCTGAATGAAATGGGTGACTACCTCAAGCTGATAGATACAGCTTTCTTCATCAACACCAGCTGCCCACCCATTCTGAGGCCAGAGAGGAAAGTGGATGTCATTTTGCATTTAAATTACAGCGGAGGATCACAGACTCTGGTGATGTTTTAAAGTAGTGATTCTTTATCTGTGTCACTCCAGCAGCTGAATAACCACATTTCTCTTTTTTTTTTTTTTTTTCCCCCCTACAAAAATGGTCTGGGTTTTTTAAAATTAAATGATATAGTAGTGATAGTGTTCAACACTGTGACCATAATGTCATTGTCTTCATCGGGTCTATTTTCAGTAGCTTTCTGGGACACAAAAATGGACACAGACACGTAGAAGATTACCTATTCTGTGTATCTGGGCAGATTTGTCATCATGGTACCAAGTTCCTTGATAGTTAGTGAAATAACATTTACAATGTAATTCGATTACTATGTAATTTTGCTGGGTTTTGAAGGAAAATTTGGAGGTTTTCTTTTGACTCTTGGAGTTTGTATAAGTTTCAGTCACGTTTTTTGTTTTGCTGTGTTTGAAGAAACATTGGGGGGTGTGTGATTGAAATTAATGTAATTTATTTGTAGGAGGTTGTGAAGACATTGATTTTTAGATTCACTGAATGCAAGCACTTGAGAACCTGTGATCTGAGATACGATGTGTAATCAAAATTTCCTGATCCAGATCTACTGTGCCCACTAAATCACAAAAATAATCTGACTTAAGTATAAATTCCAGAAAACAGTAATCTTGCTGTAAAAATGTACAGTGTTAGCAGATGAACCAGGTTTCTGTTACTCAGGCTATATTAAAATCAAGAGGATATGCTTTTTCCCCATGCGTGTAAATATGTACATTGATCACAGGTTGCCTAGTGCAGCAAAATATCAACTATGGGGTTGGTAGCCTTATTTCAGCCTCTCCTTCTCTTTCAACTCTTCTCTTTGTTGAACCAGCCACTAGATCTCTTCTCAGAGTACTGTTTGGAGCATGGGATCCCATTTCCCAGTACAGAGCTGAGCCAGGAAGACCGAGAACACCTGAAGGAGTGCTATGTGTTTGAGGACAGCTTAGAGGCACCAGTCTTGGCCTATTTCCCCCTGGTGTGTGATACCTTCCAAAAATACAAGGCACCGAGTAAGTTAACAGCATTAATCAATCATTTCTTGAGGCTGTCACATCCAGTTTATTCCTTGAATTTGTTCTTCTTCTAAATAAAGGACTGGCAAGCTTCTCAGTTGGCTAAGCTACCGTATTCCAAGTCCTGTTATGGTGAGTATAGTTTTGGCCAAGGATTGGACTGAAGAGTTTAAAAATTAAAAGCGTGAATAGCTATAGCTTGAGGCAAAACCCCTTATCTGCTACCTGAACAGTTTGCATTCCTTTGATCATAAAGAACAGGAGGCAGCTATTAAGTTATATCCACTGGTAGCTACTGCTGTCACTTAACAGTCTTGTAATGAGATAGTACATTTATTAACAAAGCTAGAATTATCTTGGTACTTTGTTTCCATAAAAAAACCAAACAGACAACAAAAACAGAGACTAGAAAGTGCCGAAAACATATAACAAAGCAAAGGATTTGCCAGGTTAACAAGCTGTCTTGATACCTATAATTTTGTAAAAGCTGCCAGATTATTTTTTTTAGTTTGCTAGAAAAAAATACTTGGCAAATTCAGTTTCAGTTTACAAATATTTTTCATGTATCAGCTTCTTGCTAATCTATTATGATCCAGGAAACTTTCCTTCAAAACTGAACTCACCTGCGAGGGAGAATTCCCACTCCAGGAGCTTCCTGGCATCTTTTTCTACCAGTTGGTAGTTAAGGAGCTGTCAGCTCAGTACCCAATGCAAAAGTTAAAAATACAAAACTTCAAATCTGCAGAAGTGAAATGCTCTGAAAGAAAACTTTTACCTAGAGACGAAAACGTTTTGCATGGAAAAGTTCTTCTGCCAGTCAATTCTGGATCAGCTGCGACAGTAGTCAAGGAGAGTACTGGATTTTATTAGTGCAGCAGATGTAATATCTATACAGTAATTAAGTCTTGAACCATTTTCCCAAGGGAATTTACTTTATTGTGGCCGTTACTGCGCATTTTGCGTTGCCTGGTAGGAGACTTCCACCTCATCGACATTGCTGTGTTGAACTTTGCTATGTTCTTACTTCAGATGTGGAGCGCAGTCCTGCAGAGATGGAGCAGGGAAGAGTAGATGTGTCCAACTGTATTGGTCCCTATAGCACTGGTCTGCTTACATACACCGAAGAGAATTTCAACAAATTGCTGAACCTGTGCAGCTACAACATCCTGAATAATAAACGTTTAATTCTTCAGGCTTTGCAAACTGCAGTGGAACGGAAGAAGCGGTTTAAGAACCGTTTGTTACCTCAGTCGTCTAAACTCTCTTAAAAAGTATATTTTGATGAATCTCATCAGAAGGAAATATATGAATGTTTTGGTGATGGACTAATAAATACTAAGGGAACAGGAATCCATACAGAATGAACATCCATGTTCACTTGTTAAAAAAGAAAATTATGTCTTTTATTCAGTACTATGTTTGAGGGCTTATGCTGGTTCTGGCATTAACGTCATTAGCAAATCATGATTACTTTAAAAAATTCTCTTCACTGTTTTAGGGAGTGAAAACGCAGTTCCTAGGATCCTATTTGGATATACAGCCATATAAGAATGAGATTTTTAACCTCAACAAAAGTCTGTGCCAGATTCAAGTGCAAATCTTGGAGGTATGTGGTCTTTGAAGCAGAGACTGAAGCAAAGACCAAGCAAAGCCTTGCCTTGGTCACAGTAAGGAGTAAACCAGATATTGAAAATGTTTGCACCAGGAAAAGGAAGGCTGATAACTGAAGAATGGAACTGTACATGATGTCCTCTGTTTTCTCCGTTAGGCCTTCAGTGAATTCATCTGCCTGGGTGTCATTGCTATGAGTCTACATTTTGGATGGACTCCCCCAGAGTGATCAACAGGGGGGTTTTTTTGCCAACTGTCTGATAAACATCACCTGACAGGGTCCACTTATACTAATTTTATCATTTTATCTCTAAACTGTTGCCTACCAAGTAGATTTGGAAGATAGAGATAGCAGTTAAGGTTTCCAATCATACACTTAGTGGGTTTGGAAAAACAGTTTTTACAGCCTAGCCTTTGGCCATAACCGTATGTTCATTTGTTAATCTGCTGTGAGCTCATAGGTGTTCATGATGACAACAAAATTTGTGATACCAATTCTTTTGACTTCTGCAGTATTATGGTG
>WEIS01014806.1:14123-28187 GCA_013389965.1 Todus mexicanus | reverse complement strand
TCCCTGCCTCAGATTTCAAATTCCTATGAAGGTTCCAGCAAGGGAAGATGTTCAGGGAAAAACAAAATCTGGCAAAACTCTGAACTTATCCTGGAGGGATTATCTTTTTATTTGTTATTTGTACAGCGTCAAACACCTTCGATCTTAACCTATATTCAGAGCTCCCAGCTGGTAGCTGCTACTACAAATCAAACAGTGAATGACCAGTGAAGAAGAACACCCTGGTCCAGACACACTGTCCGTGCACTAACTCAGCAGAACAGGGAAGGAGATAATAAAGACACAGACAAACAAGACACTTCCTACCTGATATTTTATTCATTCATCAAACAATATTACCTATTCCCAGGCAGGCAGGGGGAATTTTTCCTGGCTGATTCAAAGCAGGCAGAAGTGAAAAAGAAAAATGTATTTTATTTTATTTTATTTTTTTTTGCTAACCAGCAGATTTATTTTAATTAGATGTGTAAGTTTTTACTTATTTTAGGCTCATAAGGCTCTCTAGCAGGTGAGAGTGCAGTGCAAGTCCTGTCTAAAGAGGTGGAGGGTGCAAGAAATCCTTCACTTTATTCTTACCTGTCTGTGATTCAAGAAAACTCATAATACTATGATTTTTAATCATAATAAAAAAATTTGGATGGTTCTACCCCTGTCTGAGGATTGCACATAGGCTGGCAGCGAGGACTTATCTCCTGCACATCACAGCAGGAGTTTTTGGGTGTTTCTCGGGAAAATTCCTCCCATGTCTGCTGGGTCAAGCCATGTCATCGTCTCACATTAAGAGGGCTCCAGTGGGTATTGGGGGTCAGCTCTACGTGTTGTTGCACTGCCAAGCAAGTCCTGAGGGACCTGACCATGCTGCATTGAAGGTGGGGCAGGACCTTTTAACCAGGCACTTGTTGATCCTTAATGAGCAGCTGGCCCTTCATGGAGTGAGCAGCCCGAAGGTAAACAGCTATTTAAAAGGAGGTTCCTCTTTAACAGCCTGTGTTCAGAAGGGGATGGCATGTTCTCAGGCTGCCTGAGGACAAATGCATCTGCCTGTTTACCTGGAACCCAGCTGAGATTATGCTTTGCTATCTATCACATGTCAGGAAAAAATAGTTTACGGTGGGTCTGAAGACTTTAAAACATGTATTTGCTCACCATCTTTTTTTCACCTTTCCCACAGGGGTTGTGGGACTCTTGCTCCTTTTTGAGCACCTGAACTGGTGGGTGCAGCTGCTTTTCCTGGGAAGAGAAGTCCACATGGAACCAGGGGTAAAGCTGAAGATGGGATTCAAATCTTCACTTTGTACATGCTGGACCAAGGGAACATCAAAGTAACAGCTCATCCCAACTCTCCTGGCTTAGAAAAGATGTTTGGAAGCCTCCCAGGTCTTCCTCATTTATTTTGTGGGCTCAAGTCATCACACAGAGGTCAGCTTGTGGGTGAGTGTTAAAAGAGAATCCTGTTTGTATTGATGGACTTGTTGTATGGCCTCAGATACGTCTAGTTTTCAGGGGTTAGGGTATGACAAGTGTCAGGGCAAGATGGGAGAGAAGGAATAAGCCAGGCATGGATATTCTTCTTACCAAATTGGTTGCAAATTGGCCATGCGTGTCATCCTAGATAAGGACTGTAAAGAAGTATGGATCAGGGATTAGAGATTTCCCTTGTCTTAGTCCATATGATTGGGAAAAAATATCGAAACTCTGTCAAAACTTCAGAAAGTAAATAGTTTAAAGTTCTTCACTCACTTTAAAAATAGAAAAAAGCCAAAGGGGAATCTTTTGTATTAAGGAAGGGAGAAATTAAGAGCAGAGCAGGGACTTGCTGGGTGTTTACATGTGTTGGGGACCAACAGTGCTGATTCCCCCGGGTGACCCCTCAGTCTCTGGCAGGCAGGGAGCTCTTCTCTTGGCTGGGAGTACCAGTCCCACCATACTGCTCCTGTGCTCCCACCCTCCCAAAAAGCAGCGAAAGAGCAAGACACTGTAAAAGTTTCCTGATGCTAGATGAGCTTGGGGAGGCACTCACATAGATTTGCACCTCCAGGTTAGTGCCAGCAGAAGTCTTTGTACACTATCACCAGCTTGGAGTCACCTGACCCCTTTCCTACTCCCAAGAGCTCCTATCAGTGCTTACTATGCATCCATTTTTCTTTTCCTTTCACATCTGTAATGCTGTGGCTTTCCAGATGCCCTTCAGTGTCACTCAGCCTTCTTCATTTAGATCTGGACACTTTGTCCCCTTCTTCCGCCTGGGGTCTTCAACAAGACCTGGAAGGAGTAACTGAATGGAAACCCTCCATGCCTTGCTGCAGATTTTGGGGTACAAGGGTACAGTTTTGAATGCGAGCCCCATTTCAACTCTGCCTATAATAAAGGTAGCACATTTCCCAAGTTAGAAATTAGCACAGCTCTTGTTCAGACCCCCACCACTTGACAGTAATGAGTGCAGTTAAGGGAAGATCATTCATTTCTTAGCAGGGCTACAGGAGAGACTGTCTACTAATACTCACTTGGGACTCGTATCTCCTCTTAATATTTTTTTGTTTTCTTTTGAGAGCTTGCTGCAATTTTTTTCCCTTCCCAGTTTGTGGCCCATCTATCCATCCTTGTGTTTTCTTCTTAGGACATTTTTTCAGACCACACCTTCAAGAGACGGTTTCCATTTCAATGTTCTCTTACCACTCCTGAGCAGCTTCAGGCTTTGCTCCTTCTATAACAATGAACGTGTTTCATGTTTATTTGTGGGGGACATTTCTTGGTGCTCACAGTGAGCTTTTGAGTCAATAATAAGACAAGTCCAAGACTTGGAACCTCATCCCATGCATGGGCACTGGAAACTCAATCTGAACATAAGAACCTGGTTTTGCCACGCGGGTGGTCGATCACTGGATCAGCCTGCCCAGAGAGGCTGTGGAGTCTGCATCCATGGAGATACTCAAAACCAGGCAGGACATGGTCTTGTTCAGCCTGCTGTAGCTATTCCTACTGAGCTGCTCTCGGATGACCCAACCTCAACACTTCTATGATACTCGCTCCTTGGATTATTTTTTTTTTTTGCAGCCTCTAAAGTCTCCCTCCTTGTTCCTTCTCACCATTTTTTTTTCCTCTCCTGGCTTTTCTGTTCCATCTGGCTTCTGCTGGAAGCTCTACCTTTCCTCTTTCTCCTCTACTACTTACCTCCTGAAACTTCCTGGCCTCTTGGACATCACTTTGTCTTTGTTTGTGCTGCCTATTTTATCCCTGTGATCTTCCCAGCTCTGGTGTACTTCAGAGCAAAGTATAGAGGCTCTAAGCAAGACCAAGAAAGCATAGGCATTATCACGAATGTAATTTATTACGTAGAAATGGTACTCAGTAGTTAATACAAAGCAGTCACTCTTGGACTCCCAAAAGGTGCTCACTCTCAAAATCAGTGGCCAGTATATACTATAATGTAATATGTATGTGCCATTATATCTATATGTGAGAGTTAACTTCAGAAGATAGTCAGAGGTCTGGAGCAGAGTTTCAGGGCAGTGACTTATTCTGCTTTGCCCCCATGTCTGAGCTCTTCCCCTCCCATCCTGGACACTGAGGGAGCACCTCAATGGTGTGGTCAACCCGGCCATGGGTGAGGGTGCCCTGCTGAGGGCTGGGGACAGGTTGAAGGCACTCACATTTCATCTGACCATCTCTCTACATGCAGAGCAGGGATATTTGTGTTGCTTGGTTTGTGCCCGGGACCTGAACTAAGTGCCACTTAAGGATGCTAATAGAAATGGATGAATTTATTTAGCCAAGCTATTAGTATTTTTGGGGTATTTCTGTGCCGCCTTATCACCTCAAAAAAAGGCAGACTGCTTAAAATGCTCAATGTTTAGAAAAGCTTGTTTCCTCTCTCCTGCCTTATGTTATTGGTGTGGAATATTCTCCTCTTAAGCACACTGCAATAATATTAGATAATTACTCAGCTCATTTTTCTATACGGGTTTTGGTAATTCATAATTGTCTCAGAGCTGAGAAAATGTTTCCTTTAAGAAGGTTAAACAAAGAGTTTATTGACATTAGTGAAGATTGGTTAAAGAAAACATTATTAAATAAAAGGAGCTTTATTTAAACACTAAATTAATCATTTAAAGGCAAATTAGAGGTCATAACTCCTCCTAAATAAATAATGTTAAACAATAATTAGATATCCATTTTAGATTACAGGCAAGCACTTGGGTTCAGTGGGCTGAAAAACAAGTTTCTTCTCATCTCTTCAAATTTGTTCAATATACATAATTAAAGTGAATCTCTGCCCCGCTTAAATTTTCCATTCTGAGATTAAAAAAAGATTCCGTTTGTAACAGTGTGTCACATTCGCCATTAGATGATAAAACATCTTTAAAGCTTCACTTTCATATAAACAGAAGAAAAGATGAGAGCATCCGGAGAGATCCCCGGCAGTGGAAATCGATTCTCCTAAGCTACTGGTTACAGTTATCAATCTTATCAAACAGGCCGATGCATGAGTGCCCTCAGCCACTTTGATTCGTATGATCTCCCTTTGCCAGAGTTAACCTTTCCGACGTTATGGCGCGTGCAATATGCGCTATCTGGGCTATAATTACCCTCTCTTTCATTAACGCTTTTAGTCATCTCTTAAGCGTGAGACTAAAATTAAAGCAACCCTCCTCCTTTCTCATTTCATTACGTTTTAAATTATTTTTTTAATTATTTTTTTATTTTTTTTTTAGGCTCTGAGTAGTTTCTTTGGCAATTTCCTCCAAATACGAGCCAACTTTCCCCCCTTCTCAGCCCGTTTCAAAGCAAGATTCGGGACAGGGAGTCGCAAGCCCAGCATCTTGCCTCTTGCTACCGCTGGGTTTGCATTAGGCCTCCTCAAAACTGACGATGGCCGTTGAGCGTTGACAGGCACCATCCCACCAGCCTCCAGACCTTTCCGTGGGCTTTGGTAGCCCCGCTGCCAAGCCGCCTTAATAAAAAGCACTGGGAATTTTTGTCTGCCGTGATACAAGTGTTAAGGAGTTGGATTAATGGAATCTGACGTTAGCGCTGATAAATAATGACACCACCGAAAGCAACCTCGGCGGTGGATGGCAACATCAAAAAGCACAGCAGATTTCGCTCTCTATTAAGGGATTGTCCTGTAAGGAAGCCGAGAGGGTGGCGAGGGGAAAGCTGGATGGTCTAGTAATATTTTACAAGAATTTCCCACCAGTGAGTGAGGTATTTTTTAGCACTGAGTTGCAGCTCTACTCCTGTGTTTGCCACCTTTGATTTTTAGGCTGATATCGGCAACAGGGAGTGCTGTTGAAATGATGCCGCTTTGTAAACGTGCTCAGGGCGAGTAAATGTAGTATGGCTAATTGTCAGCCCTAATTGCACACTCCACGTTAGCCTTGGCTGGAGTTGTTTACCCTAGCTCTGCCTGGCATGCAGGCTCCTCTTCAGCCCTTTTGTTACCAGGACTAAGGTGAACGTAACTTTGCATCATGCTAAATTATATATTTCACCTATTTTCTTGCTGCTTCACTTTCTTTCATTTTAAAATGAAAATGGCTGATGCTAGAGGGGTTTTTTAACCCCTGCACACATTATCCCGTGCCTCACACAGATCTCCAGGGTCTGCAACAGTGGCAGGGATTGCAGATTTCGTTTAAATCCGTGTTCTAGGAAGAATAACCTCGCAGCGAAAAGTTGTTTTGTACAACCCCGATATCTCTCATTAGCTAGCGAACACAAAGGAACGGAGCAGGACTTTTCTGATTATTTTACTGTGGGTTTTTTTTTTTCCTCCCCTTAACTACTGAATTTACACACAAAAAGAAAGGCACTTTGTATTTAAGGTTAATCAAGTTTCAGTACAATTTTTTACAAACTGGAATCACACTAATCTTTTTTTTCTTGCTCTAATGTGTGGCTGTTGAAATCCTTAGCTGTGATAAATTAAGCTACTTATTAATCTAATTATCGTACATTCATCCTAGAAACTTTCATGTGACTTGAAAAGGCTATTCAACCTTTTCCCTCCCCTCCTAGAAAGGGCTCAACCTTGCACCAATTAAGATCATTCTGAAGTAATGCTTTAAAAAAGCTTTCTTTAATCACCCAGTGGAACATGGGCTTGATGGTAAGCAAACTAAAAGCTGTGAGAAAAGTTTACCTTACCTTTAAGTCTGAACATTTGGAGTTGGAAGAGGAAGGTATTCCTCTCTCCCTCCTCTTCTTTCCTCTCCTAAATAAGTCCATGAAATTATTTAGCAAGCAAAGCTGTTAATGAAATCGCTGGCTTTTCTCTGAGCATAGCAAAGGACAAGATGGAAAGATGTACTTGAACAAAACCTGCCGAGTCTAATTCGGTATTGGGATAACGGGAATCTTTTTGACTCCCAGAGTATATATTAACCATTCGGATTTGATAGGTATTGTTTTGTTTTAAAGCTTTACCTAGTGATAGGAAAACATCCTGATACCAAAGTATCCAAAGGATTAAAAAAGAGAAAAACCCCACCACAACAAACCGCAAGAACAGGAAAGAAATAGGTTGCGAGTGTATCCTATCTTAAACATCCATTCATCGCCAACCGGTTTTGTTACTTTTTCCTTAATAACCACATAAATGGAGCTATTTTATATTCAAATTAAACTAGGTATTAATTTGAATGCAAAGCAGCTCAGTTTGTGCCGTTTCAATGACAGGTTTACCCCCAGACAGAATTTATGAACAGCCCGATGTGGGGGAAGTCCGCTCCTGCTCCTCACCCCCTCTCCGTGCCTAGCAAACTTGCTAACTGTGAATAGTTTTTGAAGTGAAGATTAAAAGCGTGGAATTATAAAGTATAATTACATTTTATTGAAACTCTAGAAATCAGAAAAAAAAATTCAGCAGGAAACTTTTAGTGAAACATGATGTGTTGTCATTATCATTAAAAGATAAAAGTTCCATACTGTTTTTATCTGTTTATTTGGAAGAAATCCAGCCTTTGCAGTTACGCAGGAAACAAAAAACTGGAATGCAGGAGTAATTATTAAAACTGTGTGATTTGTTATCTCAGCTACTGTCTTTCCAAATGGTAATGCGATATCAGCAGCTGCAGACGGTCGCTGATTTCCTCTATTAGTAAACAAGTGCTTTGGAGACCTGTGTGAGGCACTTTAAGCCCACTACTCCCCGAAGTGCTGTCAGGCTTAACTACTAATCCATGGTATTTCAGAGCACTGGAAATTCATCTTTATAAAACCTGAACAAAAAAGGGAAAAAGCCTGGAGGGCAGGAGCTCCCTCTGGTGAGACAAATGACATGTTCATTTATTAATGAAACAATAACCCTGGAAAGAGGATCAAAGCACATTCCATCCTCACTTTACAATCCCCAATTTTCTCAGGCCATACCATTTAATTGAGCCATGACAATGGAATACTTAATTGTTGCGTTAAAGTTTGAAGAAGCGACTTCTTCAGAATCAATGTTCATTTCTGGATTATGACAGTATAATGTCGCCAGCTTGTAGCTGCTGGAATTTTATTTACTCGCTTTCTTTTTTCGGAGAGAAAGAGCTCATTTTGTTCTTTTACCAAAGGGCTCTTATCCCTACCCATAAGTAGGGATATAAACACACCTATACTGTAGGTAAAACCCAGCTGCTAGCCCATTGCTGTACTGAGGTTGCGCCCAGGAGAACGTGGTAGGGGTTGATTTCTGCAGCAGAAGGAGAAATGCAGGGGCTGCAGCACCTTGGAAAGGTAAAAGAAACCAGCTTTTTTGATCTAAGATTAAAGAAAAAGCTGAATTACAGAGCTGCCCTTGCTGCATCTCCTTTTGCTTCAGGTGCAACAGCTCATTGCCAAAGTAGGGGTGGCATTTTTATTTCAGCAGCTCTGCTTTCTGAGAGAGCTTGTTGGTGGGTTGGGATTGCATGTGCAAAACACATTAAATGTGAGCACTCGTGTCTTATTAATGGCTTGGCCTCTTGACTCCCATTTGAGAATGTCTTTAAGCACATGCACATGCCTCTGTAAGCACCAGTGAGGTCCCAGAGCTCTCCACGGCATCCTCCAGCACTTGAAGCTCTGCTTGTACATCACTGCTTTCCTGAACCTGGACCAGAGGCGATTCTTAGCCCATCCTACTTAAAACCAGTATTACTTCAGTGCCACCCATCATTCAAGAGGTCTAGGAGCAACTGTGATTACATTGTGAGGACTGCCCACCCTGCTTTGTGTATACTTTACTTTCTCCCAGTACTTAAAACACATGGTACCTCTATATTTGGGAATCCTTAAGGGTTTTAAAATCTCACCCTGATTTCAGATAAGGTCATGGAGGACCTCCTGGTTCTTTCCAGAGAGCTCACATTATCTGCTATCCAAGTTTTGAGGCAGTGGGGCCATCCTTCTGGTTTTATGCCCAGCTGCTGCTGGAGTCCCCAGTATTTTGAAAGGGCATGAGGAAAATTAAAGCAGCCGAAATAAAAGCCAGGTTTTCAACAAGAGCAGTATAACTTCTGAAATGAGTGCATGTGTCACATCTGTCTCTCCAAGTGTCCCTTGCCTAACACCTGATTTTACCAAAGTTCTTAGCGGTGACTCCTTTTATGTAATTGATATTTACTGGCTCAGTATCCAGCAGTGATTGACTGCATTCTTTTTCTCTAACCTCATTTTAACTGAAATGTCATTTTCTGCGTGCCTGTAAAGAAGCAGTTAGAAAAGCTATCATGCACGAGTGTCTGCTACCTTTAAATTAATACATTATGGTTTATTAATTCTTCTTATGACAGGTATTATAATACACTTGCATGTACGTAGCGCCGATCATATAAGAACCCTGAGGCACTTACAAACATTAACTAAGCCTTACAATCTTCTTACTTTGGGTAAACAGGGACAGAGGGAGGTTAAGGCTGTCATCCTGACAGCTCTGTGCAGAGCTGGGCACGGAACTGCTGCATCCTGACACCTTGTAGGCTCTAGGGAGCTCATGCTCCCCATAGGATGGCTTATACTCCCCATAGAATGACTACTGCATGCCATAGGATGGCTAATGTTCCCCGTAGGATGATTATTGCAACCCGTTTCTCCATATACGGTGACGATGGTTTACAGAACCTGGAAAATGGGTCAGGATCTCAAAGGGATCACAGCTGAATTGAGTATTTCCCCTCCATCCTTATCTGACTCAAGCCAGGTGTTGGTTATGCTCAGCTGGCTGGTTGCTCAGCAGAAGTACAAGTTATGCCTAAGATCGGTTTGAAGGAGGTAATAGAGAAAGACAGAGCTGCTGAGAATTCCACTGAAGCAACAGGTCAGCCTTATGGAGTGTAAGTGCAGCCCAAAGACACTGAAATCTCTGCAGAGGCGAAGACTTGCCCTGTAGGATTTAATAGAAAATAGGTCCCATCCACTTTTTCTGTTCTAAACACCAAGTGCTGAATTAGAAAAGGGGTGGGATGAGGACCCTTTGGCACTCGAGCTTCATAGGATGCATAATTCTCTTAAAAGAAATATATCACACTGCAGAGAAGTAGCTCAGAGGGGGTCCCTCCATGTAGGTCGGGTGAAGTCCTGCTGCATTCCTGACATGGAAATGAGCAGATGAGAAAGTCTGAGTAAATGAATTGTGTAGCAAAGCCCAAAGGGACTCTATTTTTTTTTCCTCCCTCGAAAAAACCCCACCAAACCTGTGCAAATATCCTCTGCCTTCCAGTGAGCACTGCCGGAAAAGCACGGTGCAATTTCCCCCCAGTTACTCCTAGCAATGGGAATGAGGTGATGAGGACCGAAGGCAATAAAAGCCACCCTGCATCCTTCTACACAGAGCTGTGCAAGGCTGGTCCTGAGTCCTCCTCTGCCCATGGGGTCCTCTTTGGTCTTACCGTGCCACCTTGTCCAGATCGTTACATGATCCCTGGGGAGATTCTCCATCTACCAGCAAAAGATGCCTAGTTTTGCCTAACTAATAAGAAGAAAGACTGTGTGGTAGAGAAACATTAGAAGGACTGATTATCCCTTCCATTTGCGGGGAGGTGAGTGGCTGGGACAGGAGCAAGAACCACTGCCAAGGGGTCGGAGAGGATGATGAGGTCTGTGCAGCAGCATGAGCTAAGTCTGTCCGTCCCAGCTTGTGTAGGTGAACCCGTCTCCCTCTGCCCTGTTCCTTACCTACTGAGTCCCTGGAAATCCGATTACTGATCCAGGCCAGCCGTACGTGCAGCCAAGCAATTACATTGTTTTTTCTCCACTGCTGCTCGGCGTGTTCTGCAGTTGAGGTTTATAGGAAAACAGCATTTTAAGACCGAGAAAAAAAAATAAAAATAAAAATAAAAAAATAAAGTGCTTGATGACATTAGTATTATAAAGGCGGCTTACGGTACTGAATATTACTGTTCTGTTCAGTAGTGATTAAGGGTTCCAGTTAAGACTGGACGATTTATTGTGTTTTACTGAGCTATAAATAAGAGCTGGGGAATGAAGGGAATAGGAAAAGACAGAGAGTGGAGGTGCAGTGATGCCTGTGTTAGAGCTGGGGGTCTGGGGAGAGGGACAAAGAGGTCCCTGGTCCTACAAGGACGTAGTTCTGTCCATGTATACATGTCAGGGGACATTCTGCAGGCACAAAATGAAATATGCAGCCATCTGCAGCCAAGACACTGAAAAAGTTCAACCAAGGTCATAGCATGGAGAGAAGGGACTAACTCGCAGGCTCTAACCAGAGTGTCCCCATTCCGGCTGGGCTGGACCTGTGAGTTTTCTCATCCTGGGATGGGTTTTAATTCCATGCCCATTTTGGCAGCACCCAGGGAGGTTTTGGATAGCTGGCTGGGGAGTGGGATATGGCTAAGGCATAACTTTCCCAGCAGTAGAACAGGTGAGCTTTTGAAACTGCGGAGGAAATGTTTTCTCGCACAAGTTTAAGATAATAAACTCAACTGAGTGAGCAGACACCAGGAAGAAATATTTAATTATCCTTCTCACCATTATGAAGAACTTCTGCCACTCTTCAGGTTATTATACAGTAAATAACCAGTTTTCTAAAGGACAGAGCTGTTTTAATTATATGACAATGAATGCATAATTATTATGTTTGTTAGGAATGAATCACAAGACAACAGACTTGATATTGCTGCTCTAGTTAGTGCATCTTAATTACTTTTTCATTTATTTTGCATATAAAAGCTATTTGCTAATTGTCTTTGCTGTAAATATGCAAAATATAATTAGTCATTCATAATTCTTTATGTGTTATCTAACTGTACATTTGTTACTGAGGAATGTATATTAAAGTTTGAATATTTAATGGGCTTTTGTGGCATAGAATATTTTCGTACAAAGTTTTCAGGAAATATTAGAGACATAATTTAAACCTTCTTTTAACCCCTTTTCCTACGCAAACTACTGTTTCCCATAAAGACTAGATATTGATAAATTAAACCCCCTGGAAATCCGTTTCTATTTTCTGAGCATACAATATAAATCCACTGCTGATGGTATGAAATGCCTCTTGGTCTCAGACTGAAACCAGAGAGATTAGAGCCCGTTAAAAGTATTGCAAGTGGCTCTCTACAGTGAATTTAAACCAAAAGTACAGGCTCGCAAATGCATTTAAATCATATAGCGAGATCAAATGCATTTATCTTCTGTGTAGGCTCGTCCCTGTGATAGCCACGCTGTGACGCAGAAGAATCTGATGGCAATATGTGTTTTCTGATAGATATTGTTGATCAGACAAGGGGTCACCATTCCTGCTTATTGTAAGGCTGCGAAGTTGTTGTTGAGGAATAAAATATACAAAACGTTAAAGCCTAATTTCGCTCTTTGATTGTGGCACTTGTTGGATCTCTCTTTAGTTGCATTGCTCACCCTGAATTGGAACTGCTGGTCCAGCCAAAACACTGCGCTTTTCCTTCTTTACGCCTTCTCTTCCTTTTTTCTTTTTTTAAGGCTTAGGCTAGTTTCATCTATAATTAGCACTCCGTAAGGCCCGCGGTTCCTGGGAATGTTTTACATTGTGATTAGATTCATTACAGAGATTGACTGGTTAAAATGGGCCGCGTGTTTCTGGAAGTTGAATTAAAGTCCAGGTCTCAAGAACCTCGGCAGATAATTATACATTATCTGCTCGCTCGTCTCGGCGAAGCGCCGCCGGTTCGTTCTCCTGATGCGTGTCACATTCTACATTTTTTCATCTCAAACATTTGATTTACTATCCGGTTGTACTGTTAATCCTATGTCATGACACTCCTATTCACTTCTGCTTTTCAACTGAAAGCAGCTTCCTATGAAGATAAAGATAGGTAAAATCTATTGTAAAGGAAAGAATAACTTGAATGCAGCTATCATATCGAAAAGAAAACACACTCCTCCACTCTTCACCCTTTAGACGCTCTGAATACTTTTCTTAATGATGAAGTCAAACAGAATAGCCACTGAGAATACAAGCCACGGTTATTTATTTATTAATTTTCCCTTCAGAAGTAATCCTGCTCTGTAATTCTGTAATTGTTCTTGTTTACGTTGGGCAAATCTTTTTAAACTAACATATATAAAAACAGAGTGACAGTAGGGCATAAATTAGGAAAAAAAAAAGCCAACCCACCAACCCAGCTAACATGCTTCAGTAAATTGCGATATGAATAAATCATACATATCCCTACTTATCAAACAAGTATTTAGAAGCAAATTTAAATAATGCTATTTAATGCTGGCACTTGCATAAAACCCGCAACTGTCAGTGACATTTTTTTTTTTTTCAAGCAGCTGACTACTTGAGCTATAGATTAAAAAAACATACATTTTATGCATCTGGAACAGCGCAAAGAAAAACCTCCAACTACTTCAGATGATGTCCCACTTCCACACTGAAGCTGTGCGACAGTATTTAATCAGCTGAGAACCTTGTATTTCACATCACAGGTGGGGTTATGCCTGCATGAGAAGGGGAAAGTTATATAGGGCAAGCAGAATTTGAGTTTCCAACCTGTAAAGCCAGGAGATAACGTGTTAGAGGGAGGCATAGCCTAAATATATATCCTTTACTGCAAATACGCTGGATATGGACGTGCTATGAAAGCATATTGAAACCACTTGAATATTTTTCTGTCCATTCAAGTTTTTTTAGCCTTTTGGAGAAAATGAGAGCAGCAGGCCAGTGTGGTAGAAGTTCCTCCTACCATCTACTGTCTCTGTCAGAGACGGGAAGCAGGACTGTCAGCGCTAGGCTTAAAATCAATTACAATGTGCAATATACTATAGGAAGCCGTTGAGAAAACTGCATCCCTTGGTACCAAATCTTCATTTGCTCTTCTGCGCCAGGCAACTCAAATAGAAAACAAAATTTTGGTTTTAATGGCAGAAAAGAATAGACTCTTGAAAAGAATTTCACGGGGGTAATCGATTGCTTGGGTTTCAGAATAATCTTTATTATTACATGACTGATGCTGAAGGGATGAGCAAGACATGAAGTCTTGAAGACAGTTCTGGGCGAGAATTTTAGTCCTTGAGTATTACAGAAGACTTTAAGGATGCTTTTTTGAAGAATTCATGTAAAACCCAGTAGGAAGCAGGTAGGCTGCATGTTTCTAGGGAGGGGAAAATGCACCTATTTCTGTCCCATTTAAATCTCGGATCGGTAGGGTCAACATGTTAGCACAGATTCCCCTCAACTTCACTGTGAGCTCTGCTGAGTAAGGACCAGAGTCTCATAGGAATATAGCTTAGCATGATTAGTCAAAATAAATCATCATATAGCTTTTTTTGCGTTGTTTCCCCCCACATTGTGAGAGTTAGAAAACAGCGTTTTGTCAGTGTAATTGTTTTTTCTCTAATGGTGGGATCATGGGCCATGAGCAAGGGATTTTCTCACCTGGGTAAATCTGGGGGGATCTAGCCTATGTGCATCTTTTCTGTGCCTCCTCTGGCTACCTTGGCTGGGGCTGCCCAGCATCTCTGCTAAATTCCTTTCCAAAGCAGGCGTCGTGTTTTCTAACTACATCTCCACAGATGTGCGGGTGGACAGCAGGGCATTGCCCCTCCCTTTCTTCCAAGAAACAAAACACGAGCTCTGGATTCAGGCAAATCTTTAAAGGG
>WEIS01014806.1:0-12500 GCA_013389965.1 Todus mexicanus | reverse complement strand
TATTGCTTCCTTGTAATCATCTCTTGTTCATGGGGAATTTCTAAAGAGATGTGTTCTCTCCTAGCAAGATGACTTTTAGAAGCTGTTTAAGAGGCATTTCCATCAGCATCAGAACATGTGAAGCCTCTCTCAGTTATTCAGAGAGGAGATGTCAGCATTCCTTAAACATTTTACTTATTGCAGAGCTGCAGAAGCAGAGAACACGCTGAGCTATTTTTATATGGAAATATAAAAAGACAGCTTCCCCTTCCTGCCTTTTTGCAGCAAAAAAAAAAAAAAGTTTCATTAACTAGGAAAGTGGGTTTTGGTGTGGGGTTTTTTTTCAGTTCGAGTTCATTAAAAGTTACTCTGGACTGTTTTATTAGCAGCAGTGTTATTATGCTAAGACACGCTGATCAAGGTTGGCTGCTAGAAAGACTGCATTGGAGAAAAGGGTAATATCAGTGTTTGGAGTGGACCTTGCCTCTGTAAAGTGAGACTGCTTTTAACGAGAAAAAAAAATCCATCGAAATAACAAGTTTTCATTTTAATTATTATTTTTTTCCCCAGTAGGATCAGTGTAAAAAAAAAAGTTTATTGTTGCGCATGAGGCTCTGTGTTTGCAGGGGACTAGATGGACCTTCAGCTTTTTGTAAATTTGAGAAATACTGCCCTGAGATAATCCAGTGAAATACCTCATTACTCTACAACCTGCCCAACGAGCCTTTTTTTTTTAGCCTGAATCTGAACAGAAAAATATTCGCCCTGCAAAAGAGCAATTATAGGCCCCAAAGCATCGTTCAAACATGTGTAGCTGATTTAGGTTCCCAAAAATACAAGTACTGGCCTGTTTCATTGTCATCCACACAAAGAACTGAGTCCTAAAATCCTTTACTCAACTAAATTCTTAATAAGTAAACTGAGACTAACCCTCTAATACCAGATTTGTTAAACAACATGATTTAGGTCCTTGCTATTCATGCACCTTGTACAACTAAAATGACTGTTAAAGCTAGAATCATGAAAGAGTCATTTTATGTAGCTGCTAAATTCCTCTCAAATCTCCTTGCAACTTAACGAGTAAAGAAAGCTCAATGTGTAATGCCAGCTAATGTGGTTTATGCTAGAAAATAGTATCAACCTATCTTTGTAGCTTATCTAAGCCAGGATAATACTTTTAGCCTTTATAGTAGACCCAACTCCATTTTTTCAACTCTTGACTATGTATTTCCTGAAATCCTTTTCCAAAGAGTTAAATTGGATGTGAAATCTGTACTAGGCTATGGGACGCTCTTTGTTCTAGGAGGAGGCAGCAAAGCTTTGCTTCTGTATCACTTTCATTGCCTTCTGATTGAGGTTGACAGTGTGACAGGAAAGCAAAGAGAAGCAATTGCAGGCTGAATGAGAGCCTTTTTCAGCCATGCAGCAGCCTCCTCCTTAGCCCCTGAGAAAAAGAGGTAACAGATGCCGATAGCAAGAATCCCTAACAAAGTCCTAACTTTGATGCAGACAGAAGACAAAAAAATGGGAAAGATTGTCTCACTTCAGAAAAACCTTGAATGGAGCACAAAGGAGGTGTTGGGGAGGGAGGGGGAGGCAGAGGGGGAGAATATCGCGGGACTGGAAATGGCTGGGAGAGTTATGGAGCAACGGCGGCCTGGAGAAATACATTGTTGTGAAGGTCTCGGGTCTTCGTCATCTGCCGTTTCGGTAGCGTGAGGAGTTGGAGAAAGTGTCTCCAGCGATGGGGGGCCAGGAGGAGAGTTTTTCACTCAGCCAAGAGCTGCGTTTCCGGGAAAGGCATCTTTTCCCTTTCCAGAAAGTCACGTTATTTACACAGAAAAGGAACAGAAAATAACGGCTGGGGGAGTAAACAGCTGCTCAGGGTAATTTTCTGATGGAAGGAAAGCAAAGCAGTGATATATTTGTTCTCATCTCACTCTGAACATTCACTTCTGAATTCTGCAATATTTATCGTCGCTCCTTTTTCACATGGTTTAAGCAGAAAAATGCTCTACCGGGGAGCTCGCACGTAACCTTCGGACCTCGTAGAATGAGTGAGAAGACTAAAAATAAGAACTGCTTTTGTTTGCTCAAAACTGATCTGGCCCCTGAGATGACATGATCCCAGCAGATCTCCCTTTCTCAATAAAACCGTGGCAGGAACAGACTCACCCATGAAAACGCAATATCAAGTGTGCTTGTGTGTAGAGGATCTACTCAACACCAGCTCCAATGTTCCACAACGTTTTTGCATAATATAGCATTATTCCCATCTGATAAGGCGGTACGAAATTCTCCCTCACCCCAAGCCTTATAGATGGATAAACCTCAGTTTACCCCCAGACTTCAGCAGAAATCGCGCGGCATATGCACCAGCGGGATTAAGAACAGAGGATGAAGCGGGCAGGTGAAATGCGCTCCCTCCCTCTTTCATCCACGCCGGTCACAGTCCTAATGTTATTTGCCTATGTTTGTGTGGAGAAAGGGATGCTGCGAAACAGTGCCTTGCGTTTCGCTTTCCCCCCAAATGTTAGTCTCGAATGAAAGAAGAAAAAGAAGAAATGCTTCTGCAGGGAGAGGGATTAGGGCTGGTAGGACACCGTGCTCACAGCCCTATGTGGACTTTTTAAAAGGCGGGCTGTGTTACTGGCCTAATGGATTGATGTGGTTTAGTCTTCAAATAGGTATTTAGAGAATGGCTTAAATGTGAATAGCTGAGCGGTACCTTATTAAAACCAACGGGCTGAAAGAATTATAAATTCACAGCTCGTGCAAATAAGAAAGGAAAGCCCCTGACATTTCCTTAAGGAGTAATGATAGTCTGCAGTGTCAATATGGCTTTGGTATATACACATTAAAATGCTCGTACGCGTGAGTCTCTATTTATGGGGTAATGGCATGCAAAATTTCTGCTGGATATTTAAACGGAGCATATTTCCTCTTTTATAATTGCAGCGTTGGAGAGAACTAATTTAATTATTTTTTGCCTCTAATTTAATATTCAGCAAACTATTTTATTTTCTCAAATATTGCAAAAAAGGATTTTCTCCCCGACTTATGCCTTGCTTGCTGAGTTTCACTGCTGCGGTATGTAAATTGTACTTCTGAATTAAAAAAGCCCCAACACTTATAAATAGAAGATACAACAGACACATGCTCAACTTAAACTACAGTGGCGTTATAGCCATGTGGATGTGGTGCCATAATTATAGTTTAAAAAGCAATTAAGATAAAAGCCAGTACAAAGAGATCAGCCAAGTATCAAGAGACTAAATTCTAAGCAAAACAAATCTCCAACTTCAAGCTAAACAAACTTTTGGTGGCCCATGTACTCAACATTTTAATATTCATATATTGACATGCAAACATGCAGAGGGTTTGGGCTTCAGCGATGGTCCTTTAGCAGCAAACTGAGTTCAAAACCTCTTGAAGTTTTTCAGGAAAAAATTCATAATGGAGTTCCCCAAACATTTCAGGGCAGCGAAGCTGTGGCTTTCCGTGCTCACGATTGATTCTTGTGTTGGGGTCAGATTGTTCATTCTCACTCACGTAGGACCAGGATCTGAAATCCGTCTCCTCCCTGGAAGTACATTGGGCAGTACTGGTCTGCTGCTGCTGAGAAGCCTGGCAAGGATTTGGGGTGAAATCCCGAGTCTCTGAGGGGTGTCTGAATTAGCCTCCTGTTCAGGTTGTAACACACCAGCAGGTTTTAGGTTGTATGTAAACATAAATATGGCAATTGGACTTGATGATCCTGAAGGTCATTTCCAACCTTGATGATTTTATGCATACACATGTACACACACAGTGTAAATATTTACACTATATGTGTGTCACACAGACACACGTATGAACAGGTATATTTGCACAGAAATTCAATATATTCACCTACATATTCATCTAGATACACAGTCCTGGAACATAAATGGATAAGAACTTCATGCATTTCACTCTGACATTCCTTTTTATTCCTTTATCTATTTCTATTACCAACCGATTCATATATTACAAACCCAACTAAAACAGGCTGTAGAAGACTATTGGAACCCTAACCAATGGTTTTTGAGTCTCTAACAGTCCCAAAAATGCTTAATACCTTACTGGATTGCTATTAAATGGCAGACTTTCCAATAGGAAAGTGGAGTTTCCTATTCGATTCTGTAGGCAGCCTGACTACAGAATGACCGAGCACAAACCGACTTCTGATGTATTCCGTTTTCCATGAGGGAATACATTATGTCTTAACTAACGTTTTGCCTTAAAACATAAGTTTTGCTGAACCAATTAAATCAACCAACTAATCTCACACACGAAACATTAAACAAGAATGAAGTGTCTGCAATTAGCGAATGGCTTTGATGTGACTAAATATCTATCTCTATGCATCGCCAATGCTGTGGGTTTAAGTCCCAGATGATGTTAGACATGCTGAATGTAAATGTTTGCAGTCTATACGTTTCCAACCAGCTGGTTCTTGGAGCAGCAACACTGCTGGGTTCAGAGAGATGGAAAACCAGATGGCAATTGCTATTCCTAGGAAAGGGGCTGTTTGCTTTAAAACAGGGGTAAAAATAAAAGAAAGCAAGCCTTGACATGGCACTGCACTGAAAAGACAGGCAAAAAGCAAAACCCAAAGATATTATTTAAAATAGGAATATTCTTTAAAAGCTGGGCTAGAAGTGTGTGGGGGGGAAAGCACGAGTAACATGATAGTCCAAAAAATAACATAGACAAACAGCCCAGCAACACTGACTTGGGAGCAAAACCCTCCAGCCCGTGGAACGCCTCCCTCCTGGGCAGCAGAGGTTTTGGGAACCTGATACCCAGAGTTTTAGAAACTTTAGAGGCATGAGAAGTTGTGTGAGGAGGTGTGGCCTGGTAATTACTCACTTTTTTGCGCAAACACAAAAATACTGCCCCAGCCAGGTTGCCACACCGATGTGTGTGGGAGCAGGTGTGGATGTTGGCGGTGCCCCCGTGGGAACACGGCGTGGGAAAGGAGGGACACACAGCCCAGCCTCAGCCTGTTTGGATCAGCACAGCAGCCAAAGAAGCACCTTCTGCTTAGAGAAATTATTTAGATCTCAAACTCTTTGACACCGCGACTTTGCTCTCAGTAGAGAATAAAGCACCGTGAGGTCAGGCTCCAGACCTTCCTTGCATGTCTTCATTTTTTTTTAATGTTTTGGTGAATGTAGTGGTTGTGCTGTTTTGCTCCAGAGAGAAACCAAGACCTTCAGAAGTTGTTCATGAGACAGGCATCCCTCGTGGTTACAGCTGGCAGAAGGGTCAGGCTCAAATACCCAGCCTGATTCAGGCAGTAGAAAGACACAAATCTGGATGTCCCCAGGCAGCTGAGCAGACCAATTACCAAACTACTGCCTTAGAGGGAGAGCTCTTCCAAGTCCACCTAGAAGTACCATTTAGTTTGTATAAATAATTCAATATTCACTAGATGTGAGAGATGCTTGAGGCTGGAGAGGTCAAGGAGAAACTGAGCAGGACCCATCTTTGAAGATCACCAATGAGTTGTTTTGATACCATGATGTGAGGCGTTACAGCTCAATCCTTTGGGTGAAGCGATTCACAAATTTGAACTGCAACTGGGGTTGGTATTACTTTGATGCAATGAAGAGTAACTAAACTATGTATACCGAGGGAGAAAAAGAAAAACGGTGTTGGGAAGACACAAGCCATTTTAAGAAGCTACCATTGCAAAATAAACTCCCAGTTCAGGTAGTGGCAAACCTTGCAATTAAATTAAAAAAAAATCAATTATAAGGATAAGAAATATTCATGAGAAATAATTGTTTCCTCTAAATGTCAGAAATGACTGCAGCGAATTATCCATAGCGAGAAAACGTACTTTCTTCAGCACATATGGCTGATTTTCATTGAACAGTGGAAATCCAACCCAGCAGACAGGTGCAGAGACGCACGCTTTTCCCCTTGCATCTGAACTTCTGGATATCACATCAGCAATTAATATTTTGCGAAGATCGGAAGGTAACTTAAAGATGAATTAGCCGGGTGTCGCAGCACCTTGGTGGGGTTGATACTAGCAAGCACACTTTCAAAAAGGGGAAAAAGGATTCCCAGAGATCACGATGACATCCCATCAGCATGACCAACAGCACGCTCCCAGCTGCTTCATCATATGTACTGCACATTTAACAATAATTTTACAGGTGGGATGTTACAAAACACTGCTGTAATGGCTGCACTCCCCCTCCTTCTCCTTCAAAATCTGCCTTCAGAAATAGATTTTGGCCACTCTACTCATTTGTCAGATAGTGCTGAGTAGCCCAATGCAGCCCCTGCATAGAATCATAGAATAGTAAAATCATAGAATGGTTTGGGTTGAAAGGGACCTCTAAATGTCATCTAGTCCACTCCCCCTGAAGTAAACAGGGACATCCTCAACTAGATCAGGTTGCTCAGAGCCTCATCAAGCCATGAGGAAGAGGTGCTGGTAGTGGGCAATAGCCATTACAAGTGTGTGGACACTGTCAGAATTTTCTTGATTTGGGATGTTTTGCTAGTTATGATAAAACCAAAAACAATTAAAAATGGTAGAAAGTAATATATCTGAGGTAGTGTTTTGAAGACTGGTATATCTCAAAAAAAATCAGCATTACTGAGTGATGTAAATAAGACAACTCATGCTCCTGCCACGTTGCTGTAGGTGTTTGAGGATGACGCCTCAAAGAGCAGGAGGCAGCTTGAGTAATTCACGCTAAGGAGACTGAGGGATGCTGCTCTCTTCCTATTTAAGTTAAAAATAATGTTTCCCTCTTCATTGTTGACCTGTCTGATCCAGAAGCACTATGCTCCAGCTATGAGGTGGTGATGAAGGATATGACAGCTTCTACATGCCTGTTGCAGCGTGGACCAGGGAATCACACCTCTTCCTCACCGAGATGAAGTCGAGCAAAGAAGGAACTGGGGACTAACAGACACAGGACCAGAGCTTTCATCGCAGATGGAACATCAGGCTCAAGTGCCTGCCAAAGAGTCAACAGTTTATACCAGGAGAAAGAGCTACAAAAGCAGAGGTATGCTCAGATCAGAAAACCCCATTGCTGAGTAAAATTGTGTCAGTTCTGCTGATTTTAGCCACTCTGATGAGACCTCTCTGTCCAGAGCCTGGTTTGCTGACCAGACAGCCTGACCTTGCATGCCAGGCACATATATGAGGTTCTTGGGGTTGCACCCCAACTCAGCAGCAGGCACCCTGAGCATAGCAGTGCATTTCCCACCACCCCATTACCCCCATGCCCCACTGCACCCTGGCCCCAGCCTGCTCACAAGCAAGCTCAAAAGTTTCCAGGGCAATCTGCCAGCTGGACCATGCGACTGCAGAGCCTGTGCTTCCTCCGAAAAGCAGGCTGAAATGGGAGGAATACGTACAGAATACGATGCCTCATTAGTTAACATCAGAAATTCCTCTGAAATAATAATTTTTAACTCATTGCCAATTATATTAAATTCATATATGCCTGTAGCAACATTTGGGTCTCCAGAAGAATCGGCATTCAATTAAAAGAGAAGCCAAACACCATTAAAATAGAAACGTACAGTAAGTGCGGTTGAATTCCACCTGTTCATTCCAGATGTTTGCAGTGATTCACACATCTAAAGGCTCAGTAAATAGAGCTAATGATGGTTCAGAATATCTTAATACCAGTAGCTGCATCACTTAAACCCAGAGCTGCTTAAACAGGGTTAGAAGGCATGCTGCTAAAAACTCTGTGGGGTTAACACTGCCCTTGCGGTATCCTACAGCTTGAATTCGCTTGAGGGTGCAAGACTCAAGCAATTCTCTGAGGATCTGCCTTGGGTTCTTGGTTTAGTACAGGCAGGGATCTGTGGATTAATAAGAAGAATAGAAAATGGATACAAAAAGGAAGATGGTTCCTATGAATGTGAAGTGCAGCCCTCCTAAATATATGCCGAGAAGCCAAATATCACCTGGCACTATCTGTGTTTGCTGCTTTCTGTGCCACAGGCAAGTGTTGCTCCCCATGTGTATGTCCATGCAAGGGCAGCTGCTCTCACAGCATGTTTACATTTGTGCCTGGGGAACAGCTACTGTTTTTAGCTACTCTGACTTTAAATTCTCTGGTAATTTATTTATTGTTGGCATTGCGCATTGCTACACTTACTTCCTTAACGGAGCAGCATTGCAGAGGTGAAGATCTCAAGAGCACACTTTTCGTTGCAGGGGAATGGTTCACAATGGTTAAAGATCATGTTCTGAGCTACCAACAAATTAGGACTTGTGGAAATCCTCTGCAATTACAGGAAAACTGTCGAAAGAAGCTCTTTTCCCAACCCGGGAACTAATGAAGTTGGGATTCCTTCAGATTTGTGCTCCAAGTCCCCAGTCCATTCCTCACATACCTTTTGTGCTGAAACTTCCCTTTGTGTTCCCCAAGAGTTCTGCATGGACATTCCTCACTGGCAAATTCCACAAAATTTATGAGAGTTAAGTATCTCTGAGGTCTGGTGTTCCTCCACCAAATTGTGCTGCAGATTTTAAAACTGCAGGTGTGGGAGGGAGAAGGCATGTGTCAGTATTGGTTTGGGAAACGAAACATGAGTTTTGTTGATCAACAAGGAGATACTATTTCAAGAGCAGAGGACTCTCCACTAAGAAAGTCTTGCCCACTCTTCACGCTTTGGGCAGCAGTTGTAGAGTGAGTCCTAGCCAGTTTAACACATTTCTCTTGGACCTGTTGCTCCCAGGAGTCTAACTGGGTACTGCAAAGCCAAAACTGTTCCTACCACAGGCATACCCAATGTCCTCTGGTATTCAAAGAACATCTCGGGTGTAGAAGCATTTTGCGGTCTGCAGTTCCTGACTTAATGCATATGGATCATCCCTTGAAATATATCCAGGAAAGACATAGCTCCAAGATGACAGCAATCTCAAGGGTCATCAAAACAATAACCACAAGCTCTTCTTTATAGTAACTCCCCCTGTTTGTAGTGGAAGGATCTCTGCTCAAAGCCAGAGGACACCAAGAAGCCTGAGGCCACCTCATCCATCCCCTGCCACCAGAGGCTAGTTAACTACTCCTGACAGATATTTGTCTAACGTGCTCTTAAAAGCCACCCACAAGGTCCTTGGACACTGTGTTGTGCACTGTTCTTAATGAAAAATGAGAATATGAGATTGGGAAAGTTCAGGCTGTAACTGCCCTCTCCGTAAGGATATTCAAAACACGGTCATCACTGCCTTGGGAAAAGAAAGCACTATTTTCTCATCATGATTTCTTGTGTTCTTCTGACCACATTCCTGCAGGTACAACCTGGGGCTGGCCAAAAAGCTCTGTGCTGGGTGGCACTTGGTGGGAACTGCTGGGAATACACTGGGCAGAGTGGAGCTGACAGCCCGGGAAGCAGGAACATTGCTCCAGCCGAGGAGAAGGGTTGTGTTCCCTTTCCTTCTGCTGCCTCCGCTCCCTCCCACGCACAGTGTTTCCACAGGCTGTGCACAGGGACCAGGATTTGGGCATTAATTAATAGGATTATTTCTTATGAATTCCTTCTTCCCTTTTTCTGTAGGATGTTTTACGAGAGCGGTAGGTTTAACTTCCCTCCGGTAAAACGCCGAGGCTGTGTTTGCAGGGCTAGGGATGTCTCAAATAAGGAGGAACACAGGACAGCATAATACCATACCCCACAGCTTAGAAATGCAGATGCCCCCATTACTAGAGCACATCTCCCACACATTGACAATGCCCCCATACATTGGATATTCCTTGGGGAAAGCAAGACGGGATCCCAATATCATGCCTGTACGGTGGTTTGTGTGTGCCAACTCTCCCCCTCAAGTAGCTTTTTGCCAAAACCCAAGGTTTGAAAGTATCAGTTGTGTGGAGAAGGAGCAGCTCAAGCCAAGGAGGTACTGAGTACCTTTGCCGCTGCTCTCGGCTCAGAACCTCTTTTCCTCATTATTGTAATACAGCCTTTCATGTGATTTCTCTATGTAACCGATAATGTTCTCGAGCTTGCATTTCACAGCAAAGGTTATTTTTGAAAAGAATAAAGAAAATCCTTATCAACCTACACGCTTGTTGTAGGAATGCCAACTCTCTTATAAGTGCAGGCCCATCCGTTCCTTTATTTTGATGTAAAAAAATCTCCTGGCCTGCAACTACAACATGTAAGAGGTATTGCGAGCAGAACTTGATCTCATCTCACTCTGAAGACAGCAGGGCCCTTCTCCCTCAGAATAAATCCCAAACAAACCCCCCTCCTGTGCTTAGCTTTGCTGGCAGCTTCATCAACAAGAGATAAACTTCAACCTACGTTTTCTTTAAGCTTAGTTGTTTGACACTTTCCCCCCACACACCTGCTTCGATCCCCTGGAAGAAGCAATTATCCAAATGATGCTGTGGCTGGGGATAACTGAATATCCCTCCTGATACAATGCAGTGATAGCACTGCAGCTTCTGCAGGTCTCAGTGGATTTCATACAGTGTGCCTCAAAAAAAGGGCCCCCCTCCAAAGGGGTCTTTGAATCTGTCCCCCATTGTAAGCACATCCTGAAGAAATGAAAGAGGGAATGGCAAAAACTCATGCCTAGAAAACCCAGTTCCTTGCCCAGGAGCATTTGCACCATTTTTTCCGAGCTCAAAGGAGGGTAAACTAGTCAGTTATTTGGACTGTTCACATATGTCTAGCAGTCCATGTCTTTCATGGCCATTAGAAGATGGAGAAGGGGATCCCAGCTTTCATATATTCATTCAGAACAGGTGAGTCCCACTCACAAAAATCACATTTCTGGGACAAATGAGCTTCCACACAGGAAGCGTTTTAAACAACTGAAGACGCTTGCCTCTATTTTCTTACATTCTCAGAAAATGCCTCATCAAATTAATCTCAAGGTCAGTGGGGGGATCCAGGTGTGGTATACTAAAGGTCATTCACCAGAAACTTCACATGGCAAAATCTACCCTGGAGGAAGTTGGAACGAATGCAAAAGGAGGATGGGGAACAACCATGACTTATTGCTGCGGAGCTGTGCTGTCAACCCATAGCAAAGGTAGGATGGCAAGTGGGAAAAACACAAAACCTGCTGAAGGGACAAGACATAGATTTTCTGTAATTAGCAGCTGATGCCCATTGATTTTTGAAATAGCAACTCTTTAAAATAGAACACGTTGCACAATGGTCAGGCTGGCCCAGAGAAACACGCCTGAGCTCCTGGGTCTGCTTCAGTAGCAGATAACAGTGACACCACCACCACGGCATTTAGCAGCATTGACTTGTGCATGCAAGGGAGCGGGGACTGCATCAAAAACCCCCTTTCAGACCAGCTTGTGTAAATAAACGCAAACATTTCCAAGGCTTGATTGACTGAAGTCAGCGAGAAGGTCTCTGCTGACTCCGCCGGGCTCCAGCTAAGGTTCTTCAGTTCAGTAGCTTCCAAAATGCATCCGCTTTTCTGATTTAGTGCTATTGTTTGATGCAGGTCAAACCCAAATGAGCCTTAATTAACTTCAAACCGAGTTCCCATGTTTGCAACACACCGGTTTGTATTTCTGTGCTTAATTCAGGTATATACGTTGTCAATCATCTGTGAACTCTAGCTTCTCCTAAAATACCTGTTTGCCTCACTGTCTCTCACTAACTCCAACACAGTATTTCTGAATTCTTGTGTAATCAAAGGTACCCTAAAACCAGAGGAAATTCTTGTATATCAGGACGAAAAAAAATGCATGCAACTTCTTTGCTCACTGATGCAACCAAAACACCCAGGAGTTATTATAATGTGCATTCCCTTGACAGAGACTTTTATTTCATGCAAATTACTATGATTAAGATTCGAATACTTTCTTTTCCATTTTCGCACATTACTTAATCAATGTGAAGTACTGTGTAAAAATTGCATCTCTTCATAACAGTGATTTTGACCAAGTCAAGTGTTGCTGCTAGAATCCTAATCCAGACTTGTGATTCAATTATCATTTAGAGACTTTCTAAATTCAAATGAAGTTTACCAAAAAAACCCAGTTAATATCAATACGGATCATTTGTAGGTTTTATCAAAATAGCTTCCTCTTGCAAGGGAATGTAAAACATGTTGGATTCTTTCTGTTTCATTTACTTCTTTAACTTAACGTGAAAAATATACAGGGCTTCATGGAGTCTGAGCATTAAAATGTATACCTTGGGACACTTCTTGCGCATATTGCGTTGTTTATATTTTATAGGCAGTCAGCCTGAGAGCTTATGAGAATATTTAAGCTCTGGATGTGGGCATCTGATTGAAGCAATCACATTACCACAGCTTCGTGAGTCCATCAGCTGGGTCCCAGAAACTCACTGCTACCTCATAAGCCAAAGGAGGTGTCTGCTTCAGTCCTCAGAGCTACAACTACCTCAAATAGCAGGTAAAAACCACGCCCGTTAAAAACCTTCCTCTTCTTGGTGATCTACTTTGTAATGTGGAGGGGCTATGCACGTATGCAGCCTCACAGAATAATTTAGGATGGAAAACACCTTTA
>WEIS01014801.1:0-14288 GCA_013389965.1 Todus mexicanus | reverse complement strand
AATGAGTATGAGCTTTTGCAGAGTGACCGAGCAGATGATTTCTTCTAATCACCTCCAATACAAGCAAGGTCACTTCTAGCCTTGAATATTATGTGGTGAATGCATTGCTTGGACATTTTCACATTTTCTGTTCGCAATAACCGTGGATCTTGTTACAAAGTTGTCTACTGAAAAATCAAAAGGCTGTATTCATCGTCCTTGGAATCGTTATCTTCGTGAAGGATATAATCACATTAAAGCAAATGGCGCTATTCATTCAAACTTTGTTTTAGCCTAGATGTCTTGTGAAATGAAAAGCTTTTCTGCCCAGCCTAAAGTTAAAGCTTATGTTTTCATGCCGTGTTGCTAATTAGCTTTTATATTTCTCTTTTTGAAGGGCCAGAACTAAAGTAGTGTATTCCATGTACAGCCGAAAACCTGCAAAAGAAGTGAAAAGAGAATTGCTAAAACTAGGAGTGAATTACTACATTCTGGAAGAGTCGTTGTGTGTAAGCAGAAAAAAGTGAGTAATCTGTCTGCGGATTAACATGCCTGGATGCAATACTGGGCAACCTGCTCTGAGTGACCCCCATGGAGCAGGAGGCTTGGACGAGATGATCTCCAGAGGTCCCTTCCAACCCCTACCATGCTGGGATCCTCTCAGAAGAATGATACGCCACTCAATTACATAGCTTAAGACTCATATCAAGTAGTAGTTTTGAATACTGATCTCTTAAAAGCGTCCAAAATACATTTTTGTCCAGCATATTCCGCAGATATTAGGAAGTGTAATTAAATTTAACCACATTAACAACCTCGCGGTCTTCGTGTGCACCTGAAGAGCTCTATTTTAAACTTCACTGTAAACTATACGAGAGATTCGCAAAGGAAACAAGTCATTATTCTGTGATGGCAAGAGCAGATGTGTATGTATAATGAGAGCCCAGTATGAATAAAAGGTTCAGAGTAGAAGATAATTTGAACACCAAAATATTATGACCCTTGCTCGTCACTGAAAAGTTTGTCACATTTCAGCTGTCTTTAAGACAAAGCCGTGCTGCTTTTTTCCCCAATTTGTCATTTTAGCCTTGAGCACACAATCAGTTTAGATGTTTTATTTTGTTTTCTTTGCGTTTAGAATGAAAACAAATGAATCTATTCCGGTTTTGTGCTATAATCTGTGACAAAATCAGGAAATTCTCAGTAATTCTGGCTTTGAAAGATAACAGTACAGGGAATTGATGTTGGTTGTGTGCCCGAGTAAAAAAGCAAGGAGTTATTACCTTTTTTTAAAGGTGTTTTATTTCCTGAGTTTTCCTTAGAAATGTTAGGAGTGTGAAGATCACCTTGTATTTTATAGGAAGTTTTAAGGGTCCCTGGTAACATATATTGTATAATTTGAGTTGGTTTATATGCTTCCTCATCCAGATTAGTTCTTATTAATTATATAACCACGAAAGCAGATAAATTTTACACATTCTCAATGCTAATTTTAAAATTACTACTATATTTATTGGGCTTGGAATCTGAGGAGAATTCCTAGTGTGAAGACAAACAAGGAATGTAGATGGTGCAATGGAGGGGGTTATAAAACTGAGTTCAGCGAGCTGTGTGTTTTTTGAAGACGTTTTTTCACTTGTCTTTCGGTATTCTTCTGTTTTCTAGGCCTGGTTGCAGTATGCCTGAAATTTGGGACGTCGAAGATCCTGCTAATAGAGGCAAAATTCCTTTATGTACCCTTATGAGCAAGGATTCCAGGCCGTATTTCATCACGATGTTTGAAAACAGCAATTACAGAGTCTTGAAGATTCCAAAGGAATAACATTTCAACGCGAAGAACCATCAGTCTTTCAACTTTTTAAACTAGTAACTGTAGGAATTCGAAGTCAGAAATACCTTTTCTACGAGACTTAAAATGGAAAAAAGGTGTATTTTATTTTTTACCATTTTAAGTGAATTCTGATTATAGAAATATCTGAAACCTAACAGTTTGGATTTCTATTTCAGGGTCAGTCCCTTGAGATTTGCTATGCAAATGATTATATGTTTGCACATTTTATTTAACACTGATCCAAAAACAAGAGTTAAAAGTAGCTATGGGAAGTAACTCCATTCTCCAAACCAATGATGTTGTAAAATGGGACTGTCAGAACGGCTTAGCAAAGCAAGTTTGTTTCAAGCTTTGGTGCTAGCAGCTAGGAACAAAGGAATGGTGCTGTAGCATCTGGCATCTTATTTCCCATATCATTTTCTTTACCCATCTCCCTTCTGGACAAGGTGATACTAGAAATTTTTTTAAAAGTCACGTACTTTCACTAGTCATATCAGCAAGAAATACTTTCTTTTTCTTTTCCCTTGAGAGGATTAAGGACGTTCATTTGGATCACTTAACACCTGCTTTTAAGCTTGCTTTTGAAACGAAAAGTTCGTAGGCAGACTTGAAGCTTCATTATTTAGGTGCATGTTCTTGGAATCTTGTTGATATTAAAAAAAAAAGAAGACTAATAAAGGTAATACTTGCATTGAGCAATAGTTTAGCTTCTCAGTGTCCAAGGGTTTTTAGCATTCTTATGCATTCAGAATGAGCTGCCATAATACACGTGAAATTTTTAAGGGAAGATGCTTTATTCAGGAAAAAAAAATAATCTGTCATAGCCTTAGAAAGACACTAAAATAAATCCTTCGCTGCCTTAACTAGACCTTCAGCACCTAACTTGATGAGAAATTACTTTCTGAACCTATGCCCTGTTTTCTTTGCCCGTGTATTATTAGATCCTGCCTGGATTTTATCATCAGCGTTATAGAAAACCGAAAATTAATCCAGTTGTGATAGGAGTGTAGGCGGTTGTGTGGGTTTAATCGCTCCAACTGGTCCTGCCGTTTTTCTGTTGTGTTGGTGTCGCACCAATATTGCAGGTAATAAAGAATTTAGAGAATTCACTTCCCAAGGTACCCAGTGCAAGGAGACCTTTTAGTCCTTTAACTGACCTGATAGAATTTTTGTATGTTTATTGCCACTGGGAAATATCGCAGTAATTGTGATTCTCCAGTCTTCAGACTTCTGAAGTCAGATGTTTCTCTGTATATCATTCATGGTTTGGTTTTGTTTTGGCTTGTTATTTTTCTCTTCAGACATCAGTCTGTTGATAGGAGTGGTCTTTTTTTTTTTTTTTAGCCCTAATAGCATCCAGCAATATCAGATGCTATAGGAATCGCGTCCGCCGCGCCTACAACAGTATCAATTAAATGGGAACCTGTGATAAAGTAGTAGTGTAACAGCTGATCAGTATTCTAAGACTTCTTATTTTTTTAAAATCCGTTTTATTGCGAGGGTGAGGGAGAATGGCTGAAGATGCATTAGCTTTTTAACTTTTACAGAATAGATTTTGGAAAAAATTTCTATTAAGGAAACTATCACAAAAAGGGCTTTTGGGAAGTCACTTTTTAAAATGTTAATTGAGTTCAAGGAAGCGGGAAAAATAATAAATCTTTATATGAACATTGTGACTAGTGTTACAGCACAAAAAGGTACTGTATTTTTATGAAGTTTATGCCAAATGTTGACATGTACTTACGTGGTTAAATAAAAAAGAAGAAAAACATGGAAATCGCCTCTCGTGTTTCTGATGGATGTTAGATTTTACGTCTCTTAAACTGAAGTTTAATAGAGTCGCCACAGCAGACGTGATTGAAGCTGAACCCTCGACTAAACGATGCACAGAGGGGCATCAGATAATTAAACCAAACCAAACTCGCATGCCTCTTCCCGACCTCCTTTTTATTTAGAATATCACTGTGGGAATATGTGAGAAGACAGAAAATATCACAAATGCCTATTTAGAAGCAAAGTGAACTTGGAAGGCAGTTAAAAATTATACTCTCTTTTTTTTTCCCCTTATTTTCTAATTAAGAGCANAGCACGTCCAGATCTTTCTTGTAACAGGGGCTCCAGAACTGGACGCAGTACTCCAGGTAAAAATGTTCCTCATGTGATGAGGAGGAGGCTGTTGTTATTGAGTACATGGCCAGACCCTCTTCATTTTCAGCTTACACTGAGGAATATCATACTGACCCTCTCTTGGAACTACTCTTAAACGCAAATAGTTATTGTTGTCCAATGTTAAGATGATAAAATCTAGTAATGGAAAAATACAAAGTAAATAAATGCAATATAAGGAAGAAACATGGGAACTCTTGTATTGGGTGTATCGTGTTAAAAACTTCTTGTCATCTCAGTAATTTACATTATGGTTATTGCTGCAGCTTGAACCAGAATATGGAAGTTTGGTATTTCTTAGCTCTCTCACTGAAGTTGTTTGTCCCTTTGCGAGATCTTAAGCCATAAATCTGTAACTGAGCTAAGTTCATTTTTTAAATACGCACTGGCCTCGACGTAATTTAGGTGCAGGTTTGGAATGCTTTATTGCTAGAATATAATAGAACCTGTTTTCAGGTACTGAAGTATCATATAGATTTGTCTGTTGGAATCGGAAATATTGCTGGCTTTGAGCGCAATAAATTTCTCCAGTGCAATGGACACAATTAGACTTCGGTATCAATTTTTTGTTAGTGGTGCAAAGTGCAATATTTAGTCCAGAGGGCAAATGAAGCACCTTTGTGAAACAAAGATACTGAGTCCTACCTAGTCCGTACTGCCTTGCCCTTCATCATTCTCATTTACCATTTAAAAAAAATGCCTTTGCTCTTCTGCCTTTTTTTAGCAATTCAGCATAAACAGCGAAACTAAACCAGTCAGTATCTCTTGGGGCTTTATGATTTAAGGCGTTTTGTTCCGCAGCACAGGACTCGCTCCGAGTGAACGGAAGAAAACTCCTTCAGCAAATGCAGATCTGCGAGGATGCGTGTGAGCACAGGCCCGTCAGAAATCAGCATCGCCGAAAGCAATTACCAAATGCTAATTGTGATTCGGGAGCCGTGTTTTCAGGTTGCGGTGTTGTAGAGTTTCTATAAATGCTGTTGTTTCACCCGAGTTACAGGATGCGAAGGACTACGGTGAAACAACACGGTGTTCTTCAACCCCAAAGAAACCGGGTGCTCCCGAGTCATTGCAGCAGCTGGACAAAGGAATCTGAACCCTAACTGGTAGTAGTGCTGTTCTCTTTAAGCTTTGTTGTTGTACTAGGAGGAAGGAGGAGGGTGGGAGATGCGGTATGAAAGGAAGACTTTGCTGTTTGAACATTAATAGACTTTAGACGTTAAGGAGTGATTGTATTTTGAGTGAAAGTAAAGACTCGGGGCATAAAAAGGTATGCACAATTTCTAAACCCAAGAACTGGTCAGGCATTGTTTGGGCGGTGAAACCTCTCAGTGCTATGATAAATGGATGTGAACAGAAGTATAGCTGTAGCTGTGTCACAGACTGGTAGGACTTGGAAGGGACCTCTGGAGATCATCTCATCCAACCACCTTGTTCAAGCAGGATCACCCAGAGCAGGTTGCCCAGGATTGGATCCAGGTGGGTTTTAAAGCCCCAGGTCTCTCAGCCATTCCTTGTCACAGAGATGAGTCCCTACAGCATCATGTTAGCTTCTTCCAGACTCTCTCCAGCAGTTCCCTGTCTCTCTTGAACTGGGGAGCCCAGAACTGGACACAGAACTTCAGATGTGACAGAGTAGACAGAGTAGTATATGTTATAAGCGTTTCTACTGAGGTTGTGACAAACGATCTGTAGCAGATGTTTAAGCTGACCTGTTGGCTTGGAGCAGAAGGATTTGCAGGGTTAGGCAGAATCTCCTTCCTTCTCTGCAAGTTGGCTCGTTTCTGATCTTGAGCTGTAATTCTCCATTATTGACAAAATTTATATAATGTCTGAAATTGTCAGTTGTTTGAGTGGGTTCATCGTGTAGTAGTTCAACAACTTTATTGCTTCCTATTACAGCCTGTACAGAACATTTATTGCTAATACATCATGAGGTATGGATGGAACACACAGAGCGAATGAGTAATACTGGGTTTATATCCAGATGAGGACTTGGGCAGGATCCTTGCGGCCGCTCTTCTGCCTTGTCAAGATTATCAATGTATAAATTGATTCTCAAGTGCAAGCAGTGCTTGTTTTGCTTGTTGGCAGGAAGGATGAGATCTATCTTTTGGCCTGAAGAGCATGAAGGCGCTGACTGGGTCCCATTTAAAGGTAATACTGAGCCTGAAACGACACAGCTTCTAATGGCAAAACCTCTGTCCTTTCAATATTCACGCGAAAGGAAACACGTCACTAGAGTTCATTCTTCAGGCTTGACCAAGCTTATTTTCAAAGCCACTGCACCAGATTTTTACTTTCATGACTGATGATTGCTGTGCCTAGACACCTGGGCGGTATCAGCTGCACGTTACTGAGCAACTGGTTGCTCAGCTCCTCTGACTCCAAATCCCTCGGGTGTCCTAGGATCCAGTTAGCAAACGTTATTTGCAAGCAGTTAGCGTTTAGCTGTAGATATTTCTGCCTGAGTTCTGCGAGAAAAACATCCCAGCCTCTTCTGAAGTATTGGCTTTTATCATTTAACTACTTCTAAAACCCCTGGTTTCTTCTTTCTTAGCTAAAGAAAAGCAGCAAAGGCTGAAAATACCCCAGAGTAGGATGCCTCCTATTTTTTTTTTCCTGATTTAACTTTATGATGGTGCTTGCATTACTGCCTTGCTTGTCTTTGGTTATGAAAATATACTGCAACTATATTTGTTTAGCTTCTTTTTATAAGAAGATAAAGTTAGAATCAAGCTTGGTAGCTGAGTAGAGTAGAAATCTTCACAATTCTCAAGTATTTTTACGGGCCGTTCAACTCAAAGCACAAGTTGTATAAAAGTTCTCGGAATAGATGTTTTCCTTAATTGCAGTTTTTAAGGAGTTAGCTTTGATTTGATACTTTTTTGCCCAGTTTTGTTATTACATAATTCAAAAGGAATAAATATTTTTGAAAAGAGAGGAAGAGCAAGTTGAATTCCACAATTTCTTTATTCCGCACTTTAATCGTAGAGTTTACTACGCTCAGTGATTAATCTAATGTTACTCAGGCAGAATCTGTAACTAATTTTTTAACTAATGAGGTCTTGGCTATTTACTTGAGTAGCTGCAGGTTTGTTTCATCAGTCAGGTTTTCGCTTCAACTAAAAAAAAAGGGATTGTAAAGGCACCTTGGAACTAGGAGCCTGTGACACGTGTTGCCTTCCTATGAACCATTGGTGTGCAACCGAGTTGACAGTTGAATTTAGAAAGAAACATTCAAACTAGTCTTATTTATTACCGATTTTACAGAAGACTCTCCAGGATTAGGATGCTTCTCGAGGTTGCAGCAGAACAACGAGGGAATATTTGGATGGTTAATCCCTGGGAACATAACAAATGAGCTTTAGCACAGAAGAGGGGAAGGAATTGAATGGTCTGGATGGACTGGATGATCTCAAAGGTCTTTTCCAACCTTGTAATACTGTGAAACTGTGTAAATAGCTCTTCAATAGTTGTGACTGATTTTGTGTGCCTTCATTTTAGGGTGTGCTGTCCTGGCCCAACTTCCAGAAAGAAATATGGGTTGAGGCAATCAGGCAGAATTGGCTACTTGAAGTAAAACTTGAACGCTCAGATCTTGTTTAAAAGAAAGGATGACAAACTGGTATCCTACTAGTAGCTTACTCCAGGCTATTGGTATAACAGTAGTTACAGGAAATCTTGGATGTGTTTCCAGAAATAAATTTTTAGGTTTGAAAAGATTGTCTGAGCCTCAGTGAGCACTTTTTCAAGCTTCAATTCTGCTGTCAACATAGGACTAGAGCCTACTAATTGTTTTTGGTGTCCAGATGCAGAATTACACAATCCTCCTGCTCTGAGGCTCCTTTTTTATTACTTTCTTAACCTGATATTAAAGCACATTGAGACAGGTCACTGAGGAAGAAACAGGAGGTGGATGTTCTGCTGTCTTAAGTAGTCCAGTTGGAAAGCTTTTGTGAAGAGCTGCGCTTAACCAACTTGTAACCTGCACAGTCACCCCTTCTACTCTCAGTTCTTGAAGCTGAAGGTGACATGTCTGGGGTGTTCAAAACCACAAAATGGGGGTTATTTGTGGTTGATGATGTTATTTCATGGCACTGTTGCTTGCCAGCTTAACTATTTTGTTTCTCTCGGTACTGGTGTGCTTTCTGAGTTGTTCCATATCATTTCGACCCTCCTAGGCAGCATATGGATCCCTTATCTTTGCTGTCAGCGTGGTGAGACGTAGGACTGTGGTGTTCCCTGTTAACCCACTCTGTGTTTTCCCCCTTTTTTCACTCCTTTATTACCATCGTGCTTCATCCGGTGCCTTTGTGTCACAGGTAACACCCCATTCAGCGCGACTAAAGGGATTGAAATGCCATCTGCGCAGACCAAGCAACCACGATGGAAAGTTACCTGCTCTGTGCTCCCCTAGTTACATTTCACAAACAAACAGCAGCAGTGATGTACTTTTTCATGCTGCCGCCACGCTGTAAACATCTACGTTTCCTTCTGGGACTTGCTCTTGCAAATTTGTGACAGGAAAATAGAGAAAACAGACTTGCACGGTTTACTGAAAGCTTCACACATCAAGGCAATTTCCTCAGATAAAGCGGCCCAAAAGCCAGCAGATGTTTTCTAACAACGTTACAGAATCGCGCCGATCTGTTTTTGATGAGTCAGATGGCGCTCGGGAAGAACCAAGGGTGAGGGAAGGACACAATTTGGAGAAGCAACTGAAGGGGAACGGTGCCAACACTCTTCATCAGCTCCTGGTCTCCTACCACCCTTTCGTATTTTCTTCCTTGTGGCCCAGAGTGACCGCAGGCTGCCCTTTGCTCTTGCTGCCCGAGCTGATCGCAGAGAGTAAGTCAGCAGAGAGACCATTTTAAAGTAAAAGGTGAAGGAAGCAAACTCTCTTGCTACCTCAGCTTATTGCACTCTCTGTCTATTATTTCTGCACAGTGAGTGGCAGATGTCCATTGCAGCAAATCTTCCTGAGTGGAAGTAGACTCTAAAGGAATTTCCTTGATTCCTGCATGGCTACCTGATTCACAACTGTCAGTACAAGGTGGGTGGAAATGAGCAACCAGTAAGGTCCATCCAAAAGTGCTGGGAAGGTCTCAAGGGTTAGGGCTGGGCTGGCCACTAAATGAATGACAGATGCTCTCTATTAACTCCCTTCCCAAAGAGGGAGAGAAAGGGAATAAGGGAGAGAGACTCATGGGTTGGAAAAGAACTGAACCAAGGATGTGTACAAATTAAAAACCTAAGGCAGCACCTCTGCGAAGTGTGGAGTAAAGAAGGTTGTGGCCATGCACCGAACACTTGGAATAAGGTAAATTAATGAAAAATAGTTAATCAGGATCATCTACTCTGTGTACTATATAAAACAAAGACACTCTGTGGTAGTAATTATGCTCTAGATTGTCTTATGTCCCTATGTGGGAAGACAGTAAATTTCTTGTCACGTTCAACCTTAATTTTGGCTTGTGCTTAACTTTGACACATTTGTGGGTTTTCTGGTGTGTGGACATGCACACAACTGCACCCGTGCGCTGTGTGGTCAGAGGGCACATGTGTATGTGGATAATGGGTCAATGCCAGATGTAACGCTGGCTCAGATCTTTTATCCATGGTACCCTCGTACGCTTTGTCCTCGGAGTACAATTTACCAGGCAATTATTTTGGAAAGCTTTCAAATTTGACGATTTGAAAGGCTGTCTGCTTTCTGGGTACAGAGCCAATGTCAAGGGTCCACAAGCTGCTGTTGCTGCCAGAAAGCACGGTCTGCTGGCTCGCCCCCTCCTCCACCCTCTCCTTTGGTTAGCTGATGGGTTCGTGCAGCCTCACAGGGAACTGGCTAAAAGAACTGGTCGAGACAATACTGAAATTAAAACCAACTTGAAGTGCTTGTGCAACATCAGCATAGGAGTGGACACGTACAGCTGAGAGCTGAAGGAGAGGACAACACAGATGCTGGAAACCCTGAGCAAGCCTTCTAATAAACTTGCTGTACATTACAAGGTCACACCCTAAAGCCCGAAAAGTTGGACTTGTTTGTTGCGAGAAGCAAGGTCCAGTTTTGATATTGAAGTTGAACTTCCCAGTGACAGGACCAGAGGTGATGGGCAAGTGCTGGAACACAGGAGGTTCCCTCTGAACATCAGGAAGCACTTTTCCCCTGTGAGGGTGACCAAACACTGGCACAAGTTGCCCAAGACTCGGTACCCAGTATTGAGTAGACCAGATCCAGTCCCCTCCCATTTTGCTGGAGGGACACACAGGGGCATGAAGGAGTGGCTGGAATCTTGCACGTACTGGACACTTGGCACCTAGAAATCCTGAACTAGTGGTCTGACTGAAAGACCATGTAGATACTGAGGTCAGTTCTCTGTCTGGCAGCACAATGTAGTATCTGCTGATTGATTAGTGGCAAAACTCGTCCCAATGAGGAATTTGGAAATACTAAATTGACTGAATGCCCTCCTTCAGCTTCAGTCAAAAGGGAGCCAGCCATCATCCAAAACACCTGGGATTTGCTTTCAGTTCAGTGTTTGATATGCTGTTATCTCTCTCAATTATGCACACTCAACTTATCTTGCCTTTTCCTAGTCTCTATACGTTTTTCCCTCAGGTAAGTGCAAAAATGTAGCTCGTTTCAGTGGAAAAGTTTCTATGTCAAAATACCATCCTTTGTATGCTGCATAACTAGACAAGGTGCTAATACAGAACCCAGAAAAGAATTTTCAGTTTAAAAGGAAATGTGAAAGTCGTGAAATTTGCCATTCTGCAAATAGTCTGCTTTGTTTTCATTTGGATTTAGGCTGATTTGAAATCCCCCTCTTTTCTCAAGCGCTGGCTTCCAGCTAGGCACAAGAGGGTGAGACTGAAACCTAAAGCACTGTGATGGTCCTTGGTCCTTGGTTATTCTCTGTGTACAAATGAAGATGGGGTAGTGGAAGAGTTGAGAGTGTATCAACTCTGCAGTCAGGGATTTAAAGATCGTAGCTGGCGTAAAAGCAGAGGCGCAAAGCTTTTATCTCAGTAGCTCAGATGACAACAGGGAAGTAGCTGCAGCCGTGCTGGTCCTGAATGTTTAGGCAGATATGTCTGTGAGTTGGGGTGGTCTTGGAATCCTGCCAGGTCAGATGAAAAGCCGCCTTGGGTGCATCTGCACAGCAATATTTGCATCCACAATATCGCACTGTCGGTGAGCTGGGGAGCAGACGGATACCCAGGCATTCCTAAGCTGTGCTGTGACCTCCTGCAGCCTGGAGAATCACTGGGGACACTGCAGGGCTCCTGTTTGAATTGCAAGGCGTCTGGGAACCACAACCTCAGTCCTACTTCTGGACAAGTGTATTTCAAAGAAGACAAAGAAACAGTCTGGGAGCCCCACAGCAAGCTCGATTTGGTGTGAAGCCTTGAAGCGATAGTCAAAGGTTACGCACTCCATTTTCAGTACTAGAGTACAATAGAATTAAAAAGAGGCCTGCAAGTCAAGAATATATGTGCTTGGGTGAATATAATGGCGTTTTGAAAAGGACAAAGAATCCCTCAGAATAATATTTAGAACTTAATATTACAAATCGCTTGAATGGCTAAAAATTACTTTAATTTTAGAAGGTCAGAAATTGCTTCAGAAAGGTACCTAACATTTAAATCTGAGTAAAGGAAGCCGCTTCTTACAACCATGCCTCTGCTCATGTCGCCTGGGACTCATTTCCAGCTGAGGTTGGGGTGGTGGGACTCTGGGAAAAATCCATCGGTGCCCCAAGGAAAGGTGAGGTGGGAAATTTGAACATCCTGGGGAAATTGCAGCCTATATGGCAAAGCAAAAAAACCCCAACAACCTACTATGGCTGGCAGAGGTGGTCCATATGATTTTCTGTAGATAGCTGATTGGCACCCTTTAGCCCTACATGGAATCTCTTTGGTGAAGTGCCTGGAGTCTCCCTACCCTTACTTTTGTGCTTGTGGTCTCAGATGAGGGGTTCCCCCTCTTTCTAGGGTCTGTTTTGCTGTGGCTGTGGGGGTTGGCAGGGCACAGGAGGAGCAGATGCTCCCCTGGCAGAGGTTTCTGTGCCTGGTACTGATGGGCTGAGCTGGCATAAATCACGTTGCCATCATTTGTACCAGGATAATACCAGGATAAACAAAGGCCCTGGGAGTTTGGGGATGCCAAACTTGGAGTTTCCCACCCAGGAGTGGCTGTTGCACAGATCCTTGTCCTCCAGGGTCCAACTTCCCCGTGGCAAATTCTCTGTCATTCTTATTAGTCCTTTGCATGGTAAAGGACTCTGTGGTGTAGAAACAGCATATGTTGCAATTACCCTTTACTTGGTGTTTTCTTCTTGTCGATTTTGTATAATTCCAAGGCACAGTTACCGTGAGGGGTGAGTAATTATGTTGCTGCTTTAAATGCCTATTAAGTAATTATAATTATGGAGACAATATCAGCCTCTTTCCCTCTAAAGCTGTTATCCTGCTAAGGCTGTTTCATCACTATCATATTTTTGTTAGTATGTTTGGTCTTCTTAGGTTAGCACTGACTCTAAAAGCAAACAAACAAAAAGATTTTTCTATGCTACAGAGAAAAGCAGAGCAGGCGTCATCTGAACACTTGTCCTTGGGTGGAGAGCCCCCAGGGAACACGGGTGGATGGCACAAGCTGGGATGATACATGTGGTTAGCAGCAGACCAAGGAACTGAGCCTGAGCTCACCAGCAAATGAGATAAAATAGTCTTTGCAGGCTGATTGCAACACTCTGTTGTCACCTTGTCAATGAACCGTCGTTAGTGGCTGATTGGAAAATTGCAATGTTCCTTCTGGTGCCTTTGAATGCCTTCCCTCCCTTCCTCCTGCTATTGTTTCACTTGGGTATTTCAGAGCTCACTTGTTGTGGTTGGTACTTCCAAATAAAACGAAGTCACATTCAGCAGCTAAACAAATATGGATCGGAAATTTGCAAGTGCGTAAGTAACTGAAACTTGGGAGTTTAACCGCCTGTCCTCATCTGTTTCAGGCTGATGTGGATATGCCCTTGGATGAATGCTGACGACATGTCGGGGAGGTGACTTCATTTCGTTCTTCTCCCAACTCCATGCAGACTAAGAAGTCATTTCAAGGTCACCATATAAACCAGGTAAGGCTGCCTTCTTTTCTCGTAATGGTGGTGACCTGCTGTTGTTTGACTACTGAAAGGTGTCAGATGGCAAGCGTGCTAACAGCTGAGTTGTGGGGCACAGGAGGTTCACAGGTCTCAGGACCAAACGTCTCCATCCTCAGTGGTGGCTCATCACCAGTGGATTCATTCTTCAGGATGAACTGGTCAGCTCAAAGCAGGTAACTCATCAGCTAATTTGATGGCTTGTGTGCTGGTCTGGTAACAGATGTACGCTGTGCAAAGTGAGGTGGCTCACTTTGGGGAAGCAAGAAGTGGCACGGGGACCTGTCTCTGTTTAACAAAATGTCCAGAGACAGGTCTTAGCTTGGAACCACCCGTGTCTTGGTTCACTTTGTGTGTTTACAGCGTCGACGCCTTGGCGGAATACCTCTTATGTGTGAGGGAGGCAGGAATTTGGGTAATGTGAAGAGCTTGCTCCCAGTGCTTCCAGTTTTGTGTTAGGTAGAGGTGTCTCATGGGGCTTGTAAAGGTTCAGACAATTTTGCACGTGGATTTGTGCACCTATGCAGTGAACCTGATGCAGGTTTGGTCCATCAAGGCTGCTGCAGTTTGGCTTCCAGGAATCCTTCGCAGCACGTCCCCTCTGCTTCCCTGCATGCTGACACTGGCAGTTCTCAGAAATGATCAAATAAAAATAAGTAGTTATCTTTCTGGCAGCCTGGTGGCCATGGCTCCTCGGATTCAGATCAGCTTCAGCAGCTCTAGGAAAATCCATTGGCTTCAAACCTCTTGGAGAGTTGCTACTCAGAGGACCTAACACAAGCTGCCCACCTAAAAACTACTTCACAGGATGTTCACCTCTTCTTCCTCAGCATCCTTGTGGGGTAAATACATGGAGGTGTAGGTGAATTGGCTGTTGCTCTCTTCTGTGGAAATTATGAAGCTGAAGAAACCAAAGAAACCTGAGAAAGTGGGATTTATTCTTGCACAACCAAGTGCTCAGCTCGTGCTTTCAGATGCCTTCAGCTTCTAGAGATGATTTCCTGGAGAACTGTTAACTGAGTACATTGCTAACAGTTTGTTGTGGTGCAGGATGAAAAAGAAATGAGAGAAACTTCAGAGTTTGGGTGACATTTGAGAAATGCTAAATTAACCTTCAAAATGTCTCCAAATGTCTTGTCTAGGAAAAAAATAAA
>WEIS01014794.1:0-10043 GCA_013389965.1 Todus mexicanus | reverse complement strand
CTTAGCCTCATCTAGGGGATGTGGGATTGGCTTAAGTTGAGATGAATTTTTGAATTTTGATGGTGAGACTGGAAATCACTTTTTTTTTTTTTCCCCTACTACCAGTTATTTGTTTGGAGGTTTTTTTGGCACACTTTTGCAGGCATCTTCTTGCTCANAGGAGAAAAAAAAAATTAAAGAAATCCCTTCCTTCCTGAGGTCTGCTAAATCAAAGATTACCAGGAAGTTTTGCAGCTGGAGTCCTGATAGCAAAAAGGAAAGGATCAGGATTCGTTTTGTGTGAGGCAGTCAGTTTCTTTGATGACAAATTATAAATACTTCTTACTGCTTTGCGTGGAAAAGCTGGTGATGATGATATGGGAATGAGAGCTTCTCCATTAGTGTAATATCTTCTGTTACTCTTATGTAGCTATGGCAGCTCTATGTATACTTGAGTGTGTGTTCTCAGCCTGTATTCAGCTGTCTCCGTACTGGAACGGGTGTTACTGTGTCACTTATGAACAGGATGTGGCAAAATATTTCTAGACCATATATGGCACATATAAGAAAATGAGACTGTCTCATCCTTACTGACCAACTTCATAACTCTCTTCTGTAGGATGATCAGATTGTCCATATACCTTCCCATTATTTGCTCAGGCTATTACCTATATGTTCCTCTGTGGACTCACTGTTGTAAAATGCTTGTTAGCACTGTTTGTGTAGAAGGCATCACATACAAAATAGAATTATGCCTGGTCAGTACTTCCTGCTTCATTTTAATTGTGGAGCTGTCTGTCCTACAGATTTGCAGTGCATGGGAGTTGGAATGACCAGCCCTTTGTCAGCAGTTCTTGTATCTCTGCAGCACAATTCCTCCTGATGAATACTTCTTTTTATAGTATTATTTTAGAGCACTTTCTAATATCTTTAATAGTAATAGGGTGCCTAGATACCAGCTGTCTAAAAATACCTATGACGGTCTCATAGACTGAATTGGTACAAAGAGTGAAGTCATGAAGAAAGAACTGAAACACAAAGTAGAAGATCTGAAAAGTGCTACAGTAAATCAAGTATTCCAGAAACTGCATCTTGGTATAAAAAGCTTGAGGAAAAACCCAGAAAGTACATGGAAAAATGAAGGAAATTATTAAAAGAACAAAATTATGTTAAATGAAGAGCTCAGAATACAAGTAGAGAGATGTGGAAAAGTGATAAAATGTGAAGCAGCTGGATGTACATTTTAAAAGCGGTATGAGGAGATTAAAAACATAACTATAATTTTGTAGCTCTCTTCTTCAGCAAAGATTAACTCTTTACTGAAATATAGGCCAGCATTGGTTGTTTTCTCGAACTTTTGCATTCCTGCACCTGACATGCTGATGCTTATGGTTCTTATATTCTTCAAAGACTGAATATCGTATTCATTTTGCTTAATCACAAAGTAATATCAAGAGATAGAAAAAATGTGTCATTTACATTTTTAAATTTTCTTTAAATGAGTTATTAGTAGAGCAGTGGTCATTTTTTATAAAATCCATGGTACATTGTTGGTTTTTATATTAAACAAGTTTCCACCAAAACAAAATGTACAGCTTACATAAACACACAGTCTTCTGATCTATATTCAGAACTCATTTGTTAGTCTCCATTACATGCCGATAACATGTGCTGTATGTTATCCACACTCTTCACAGCTTGAAATTAATGACTTCAGCATATTCTTTTTTAAAATGCTCAGAGAGCCTGCCAGTAAATAGACTGTGTTCTCTACAGCTGGTGGAACATCCATTCGGTCAGGAGATGACTGCTGCTTATTTGCTTGTGGTATATGTTGACACACCCATCTCTGTTAGCAGGGAAATCCCTAAATGTTTCTTTCCTCATTTATTAGTTCTACACAGTTGTCTTTACGACTACATTTGTAACCTTTCTTAACGCTGTATCTGTTTTATTTTACTGGCTCCGTGTGCAATTTCCCCCCAAAAAATCTGTCCCCTTCCACACTTTCTATTCCTCTGGGTTGTACAAAGACGAAAAAATGTCATGTAAAGGACATGAGCTGTGCTTTGACTGTTTAGCTGAGGGGAAGAAGAATGAGGAAGATAAATATATCATTTTGTCTTCTACTCAGGCTTGTTCAAGGATATCAAGAAGAGAAAACAATCAGTTCCTTGATGGAGGAAAATGCTGTGCAGAATCACTGAAAATCCAGGTCATTTGATGATGATAAGAAACCTTCAGACAGCTTTGCAGCAGTTAGCTAGAATTCAGGTTTTACAGCATTTAATCTGAAATCTTTTCCTTTCTTAAAATCAATGTAGATAGGAGAGGACAAGGACACTTCAGAATATGAACAAATATGAAAAAAATATGCATGTAGGAGATTAAATTAGTAAGTGTAAGTGCAGTTATTTACATGAAGAAACCTACAGGAAACTTTAAATCCCTGTATATAATTAACTTGCTAGGGCTCTTGGAAGCTTCTAAAGCATTTGATGACATTGTAAGGAAGTGTTTCATTAAATCAGGATGCATTTGTAAGCTAACATGGGAAGTTTAACTCTGTTGGCAGCTGTTTAAAGTGAAGCTTTGTTCACTGTACAGCTAGAGGTCTTCTAAAAGGAGCGAAAACCTGCACCTGTGATTTACCTTTTACAAGACAGTATGTGTTTCAGGATCTCCCACAGACATTCAAGTTGGGAAAGTGCTGTAAAGTTTTCTCCTAGTGGGACATTGGTAGCCCACTGAACTTTAATGATTGCTTGTGGGTTAAGACTACAAGGGTATATATATTTGGAAAAGTCCAAATTAACTTACCAAGACTCCTGCAAAAAAAATACCTACTTATCTCTGATAGATCCGGTTGTTCCTTGTTGCTTCATGCTTGGTTTTTTTTCCTTCTTTAATGATGAGCTAATTATCATTCCATCAACTGTAATAAAGCTACCATTTTTCAAAGCAAAATTCCATACAAGGTGTGGAAGGAAAAAGGAAGTGTTTAGAGAAGACTATTAGTAAGATGAGCTTGCGTGTGAATTTTGAGAGCATGATTCTTAGTCACTTTGAGTTCTAGTTTAGTTTAGCACTGCTGCATTTCAACAGAAGGTTAAGTGCATCTTAATCAAATCTGAAAAATGCACAATTATTTTTAAAATACAATTATTTTTTAAGTACAGGATGTTATGCCTGATAGACTGACAAAATATAATGTGTGTAAGCATATATAGATGTATATATACATATACACACAAATATATGCACATACAAAGTTATTTAGAAGATGTGTAGATGTGGCACTTAGGGACATGGTTTAGTGGTGGACTTGGCAGTGTTAGGTTTATGGTTGGACTCAATGATCTTAAAGATCTTTTCCAACCTGAATGATTCTCTGACTTCATGATTCTGAGACACTACCCTGGGGACACCAGCTGATATGCTGGTATTCAGGACTGCCATCTAGACAGGCTGGAGGAATGGGCCAATGTGCAAAGTCAAAGACAGGCACTTGTAGAGAAACAGCTCCCTGCAACGATACAACCTGGGGACTGCTGGGCTGGAGCACCTTTGTGGAAGAGGCCATTGTGGGTCCTGGTAAGCAGTGAGCTGAACATGAGTCAGCAACACCTGTCCAGCAGAAGGGGCCACCAGCCTCCTGGGCTGCATTACCAAAGGCACAGCCAGTAGATCAAGGGAAGGGATTATCCAACTCTGTGCAGCACTCAGATCACATCCAGAACATTGCCTCCAGCATTGGGACCCCTAATAAGAGAAAGATGAAGTCTAGGGGAGAGTGACCCAGATGATGGGGTCTGGATCACTAACCCTCTGAGCAGACCAGGACTTGCTCAACCTGGAGATGTTTTTACTGTGTGGGACCTAACAGCAGCCCTCCAGGATCTTTAGGGAGAGCATCAAGAAGATGGAGCCAAGGTTTTTGTGGTGCTTCATCGATACAAACTGAAATGAGAGGTTCAGACTGAATGCAAGGAGGAATGTTTTCCCTGTAATGGAAGTCTGTTAAATCACCCAGAGACATGAGGCAGACTCCATTCTTGGTGGTTTTCAAGACTGGGCAGGGTAAAGCTCTAAGCAAGCTGGACTGACATCACAGCTAGCCCTGCTTACTTAGCAGGAGGTTGGACTAGAGGCCTTCACAAGGCCCTTCCCACCTGAGTTATGCTATGATACTATAACATACTATGTATTTAAGCTATATATCTGTATCTATGTTGATGCTAGATATGTTAAAGAAGGTAGTAGACCAGATTAGATGGGCTGTACTAGTAGAATATGATAAATTACGTACAGAACTTAGTTGCAGGGACAATGTAGCAAATATTCTTAAGCTATATTGCTTATACTACAGTTTCTACAGGTACTTGAGCTTGAGAGTAATTTTATATATTCAAATCATTTACTGAAATCAACAGGACTCAAAAAATAAAACTAGGTACTCAAGGGAATATTGTTAGGCTGGCATCCCTTTGTGTGCTTGATTCCACAGAAACCGTTTCTGAGAATAAGAACAGCAGGAAGGCATTCAATGTTTGCATACTGAAAAATTGATAAAAATAAGAAACACTATGAAGAGTACTTCATCAGATGGCAAGATTTTAAGTATATGGAGACAGAATTTTTGTACTCTGACTGGAATGTTTATCGAGTACACAAGACAAATTGGGTCTTCTGAGTCACTGAATCTTCTGTGATGGATAACTGTCTTATAATCTTTTTCCATAAACTGATAAAACACATCTTACGAGTATTATTTGAAATTTTACATGTAGAATTTAAAAATATTTCAGATAGAAAATCAAAGCTCATTTTCTTTGGCTGCATAAGCAAGATAATTTCTATTTTCTTCCAAGAACAATATCAATAAATAGGCAGCCAAGCAATACTCAGTAGAAAATGGCATAATTTTTAAATTATTAATGCAGATATAAATAGAATAAATTAAGCATTCTAGTTCTTATATTTCAGCAGTTCACTTAAACATTTTCAGTGATTTGACTCGTTAATAAAATTTACTTCAGCAGGAATAAAACCCTCCAGGTAATTTTCTGAAGCAAAATGCTGTTATGTTCACCTCTGCATTTTGCTTTTCAATACTTTTCTATGATCTAGTTTATATTCCTAACAGGTTATGTCCAACAGCTGAGGTAATGGAGTTAACCAGAAGGTGGTTGCAAGAAGTATTTAAATTAACATATATAGCTGTGTGTATAAAATCAATTAGAAAATATATTGACAAAAGGTATTTTTAAACACCAAAACCCAGTATGTAGTATAATTAGATTTGGGTTGGAAAAGACCTCTTGTCAAATATATTTATATAACTATGGATTCAGTCTTATGACAACAGGACAAAGTCTTACTCGTGGGAGCAGTGCTGCGTTATTTAATTCGGATTACTGAGAAATGACATAAGCAAGAACCTGATGGATTATGTTTTTGCTTTGCAAAAAGATTTCTTTTGTGAAGAAAAAAGTTTTCTTATACATTATATAGGTTTTTTAAAGTGAAAATACAAAAATATTTGTTCAGAAATGCAATAAAGCTATTGCAATCTAGCCTGTATCTACTATATTGATTTAAAAATAATCTAATTTACACATTGTTAAAGGCAAACAAAACTTCCTGGAAGGAATAGTCTATATTAGATGGTGCCTCATGTAGACACTGCCTTCTTTGCTACAGAAATCTAAAATAACATTAAATACTAAACCCATATTTGGTCAGAAATTGATCATAGAATTCTGATCCTCCTCTGTGGTCTTTATGGTTAAGAGAACACTTTTAACCTTGGAAATATGAGAATATGGGTCACTTTCAGGAATTCTCTTCTTTTTTAAAGACTTCTTGCTTTTAGGTTTGAGCTAGAGCTTGGCACACTACTACTACTCTCTTCCAAAAAACTCTTAACCACTTACTTGAAATAATAATTTCATCAAACTAAAGTTAGATTTCTAATGTTAGATTTCAATATTAGATGTTAGATTTGTGAGTTAACCCTTCTAAAATGTGTTAAATAGCAAAATCTTTAAGGGTTCTTGGGTTTGGTGGGGTTTTGTTATGACTTGTTCACTGATACATAATACTTGTGTTTTGTTCCATGAATTCTTACGTTTAGTGTTCATTTAACTGATCTTGAACTGAAAAGTAGACCCAATGTCAATAGTGTTATCACCTCACAAAACTTTGAAAAATCTGAGCATTTTAAAAAAAATTAAGTTCATCATTTTCTTTTCTGAAGTAAGCAAGAAGTCTGTCAGAGACCACATGTAAAAACAAAGGGAAAAAGGTGAGACAGAAAAGCAGACTCCAACAAAGCCAGTAATTTCATGGTTGAAGAAGGCACCAAGGACAGGAAGAATCAATCCCCCTTATGGGGATGGCAAGCATACATTGTCTGTCTCGGTGTAATCAGTAACTTGATTTCCCATGACAGGAGTGAAATCTGCATTCCAAGCTTGCCAAGGAGGAAGCATGTCCCCTGCACTTCGAGTAAGGCACACGGCAGAGGAACGTGGCAGCTTCAGCTGGAGGTGCTGTGAGGGCTCCCAAGCTGCGACTTAATTCATAACACCAAGAAATTCAGTTCTATACCAAGAATTTTTCAAAGCTGACACCAATGGGCATCCTGACAAATAGTTTGTGATAGTGTTGCATAAACATGTGCATTCTGCTAGTCAATGATAGTTAAAGATTTATATCTGCTACTTTACAGCACTATTCATGCTACTGGGAAAACAAATGTTGATGAGGCATATTCAGGACAGCCTGAGTGTTCTTTAGAACTTCTTCACACTTACGGTGTTTTTGGCTGTCCAACATTCTTTACTTTGCTGTCTGACATCCTTTACTCTGACGTGCTCATTTTATCTGTCTATAGATTGTGTCAGAGAAATCCAGTCTGCAGTGACTACTCACTGTGATGTGGCTATAACGTATGCATGTAGCCAAATGTAATTGATAAAAAAGCATCATGCCATAATATCGCTGTTTTTCATTTGTGGTAGCCTTAATCTACTAATAGTCTCAGCACATCTGCTGAGCCACTGAGTGTGTACTATGTTATCTTCTCAGTCAGAAGCACTGTCCCACGGGTGCTCTCTTTTCCTCTGTAGAGAACAATGAGTAAGAGGCAATGCTAGTGTGTTAGAGGCTTTCCACGGAGAATTTCTGTCTCAGGTTCCACTGATGTAGAGAACCCATCCATTTCCCCATCATTTTTACTGCAAAGTATTTCTTTAGTTTGCCTACCTGTGAAGTTTTACTGGACACACATGATGACCTTACTGCCAGTGAAACCCAGTTAGAGGTGGAATTTTAGAGTGTGTGGAAAATATTGGATATTGCCGCCTACAAAATTCAGATTTATTTGAAATAATATTCCTTTCCTCAGTCACTTGAGAGTACTACTAAGTACTTGAAAAACTACAAGATAATCATCTGCCACATATCTGATGCTATAGTACATAGTAAAAGGCAAGAGACCACTCTTCCTCAACAGGAGTAAAATAGCTGCCTGTAGTCCAATTGGTCAGCTAATGTTTCAGGTCTGTTTCAAATCAGAGGATAAATTGATTTATAGAGTCAGGAACATATTTTGAGTGACTGCTTTTTTTTTTTTTAATTTTAGATTATTTTTTCAAAATATTTGCTGTGTCCCTGGGTGGAGTCGGAATAAAAAAAAAACCTGAAAAAGCAGTTCCCAGTCTTCAGAAGTTCACGCTATCTTTCTAGCCAGACATCTGCTAAAAAGAAGCTTCCCTCCTTGTTTCCTCCTTCAGCTAAACTCACTTTTTTCCCTATCTCTTCAATTCTTTGCCCTTGAGAATTTCCATACAGCTTGGTAATTCCTTTGCAATAGCCTTTTTCTGTTCCAGAAACAGCTTTAATTTTCCAGAATTCTTGTTCCAACCTCCTTATGAAGACCAGTGTCTCTATTTGTAGGTTCAGCCCTTTCAGCTGCTCCAAATAGGAAGACATTTCATTATTCTTTCATTTAACCTGAAAGAGAGTTGATCTAGCATGGTATCATCTTCAGTGAAGCGTAATTAAATACATTAACTACCAACAATACCAACAAACATAGCAAGAGAACTACTGTGAGCTGCTTTTTTTTTTAACTAGAAAGCACCGTAGAATATTTGGGACTTATTATTCCATAGATCTCTTCTCATATCAAACTGTGTAGGTAAGATACTGTTCTTATTGTTCATTTGGTAAAATGGGTACTTATTTTGTATTGCAATAATGTTAATAAATAAAAGCATTCAATTTATACCTGGGTTCTAAGATATCAGTGGTCACCAAATTTGAACGGCTAAGTATCACTAAGTAAATAACTCATTAAATAACTGTGGGAGTGATTACATTATCCAAGTGTACTTTCACACCAGTAATAATTTGGCAATTATAACAGGAAGAGAAAGGAGAAGAGAAAAAATGTAGTAGTTTTCTCCTAAGAAGCCTGCTTTCTTTTCCTCTTGAGGGCACAGGTTGTCTGTTTCTGAATGAATGTGCGAGGATCTACTCATATGACAAGGTTATTACTGGTAGACAAGTTTAGATGCTCTCTGTGTGTCAGATAGTTTGCAGAAATTTATTTGTGCTTAATAATTGGTGTCAATTCTTGAGAAATTAGTTTTCTTTATTTTGCACGTGAATGATGTCCACATTTACTTTCAGTGTAATACCAATCGTTGGAAACTAAGACTGGGTGACATCCACAGACAACACAATACAGATTCAGTCAGGTCAGCATCAGGGTGCTGGCTCTCCACAATGAGAGAGAAGTATTTAGAGCAGCTTTATCTTATACAGAATGCAACAATGGACTTGGATTTTTCAAGAGTAAATGTAATTCTCTAGTTATTTTGAAAATTTTTATCCTCAATTTTTTCTGACAAAAATATTTGCTACCCTTAAATTGTTTTTTAATGGTAAGAGTATATTTTACTTTTCAGCTAAGCATTTTGATAGTCTATGTTAAAATTCATAACAAAATGGTATTCTGAAATGTAAGTAGAGTGATATTTTGAAAATATTTTATTGGAATCAATTTTTAGAAACAAAACATTTCACTATCTTCAGTAAACGCCTTCTAGCATAATTTTTTGACAGGTCAACATTGTCATATTTCAAGATAAAGTCTTTGCAAAGGCTAAGAACACCTGATGGAGCATGAATCCTACTTTTCGCACAGTTCTACCTCTTCTCTGTAAAGATCTTTGTAACAAACAATTCCTCTTGGAAGTTTTCCATCTTTCTCTTCCCCATCTCTCTGTTTCTCCATCGACCAGCAGTTTGTTACAGTTATGGCCAGAACTGATGCTTAAGATTCTGATTGTAAAATCTCTAACCTTTGTGAAAGTGTGAAAAATCAGTTTCTTAGAGGGGTAAGAAGACTGAATATCCCTAAATGTACCGTTTTACACATACAAGTAATTATGTACTTTTAGTGAGTTCTATCATAGTAGCTTGGTTTACTTAGTAAAGTTGGATGTGTATGTATTTTTAGGAGTTCAGCTGTTGCACAGAAAAAAAGTCCCAGCTTTAACTGAGAACTGAAAAGAATAGGAGATGTTTTGGTGGTGTTTAAAATTTGTAGTTTACCATTGCATTGTGTTGTCTTAGTTTCTATATTTTCCGTATTTCTACATATTTTGTAATCACATTTCCCTAGGAGGGCACTGACAAAATGCTTAATGAAGACACAGAAAAAAGTTAAAACCAACACCACCTCTAACAAAAATCTCACTACCAAGAGAAAAAAATCCTGTCATTCTCAGGATTTACTTCCATCAGAGCTTAACAAGCTTTCACCACTTCGCAGAGTGAGTGAAAGGCTTGATTTAGTCACTTCAGAGGAAATGAAGCTGCTATTTGAGTTATACTATCTCTTATATTTATAGCCTAGAAATGGTGAATGCTTAGGCTGTAAGTTTGTTCTACTCAGGATTTAACATTATTTGGAATAGAACAAGAATGTTATTTAAAGAACTGTTGGGGCCTAATAAACACTAGGATATATTATTTTTAAATTGATGTGC
>WEIS01014789.1:0-15725 GCA_013389965.1 Todus mexicanus | reverse complement strand
TTTTCTTTTCTTTTTTTTTTTTTTTGCATAACAGTTTAGGTTAATCTACATATGCATTGTCTCTAAGCCACTGATAAAGTAAAAAGCTTGGAAACAGAGGGAAGCTGTGTGTGCTATTGAATGCTATTGAAAAGTAAAAATTATTCCTATGCTATCCACATTAAAAATGGCACCAGCTACCCAAGGTAGCAGTCCAAGTACAATGAAAGCGTGTGTGTAGCGGTCAGGATGTCGAGGGTTATTCCCTCCCTTTAATATGCCTTCTGCCTATTCAAACACCTTATTTAGGCAGCTTAGCAAGTATCACAGTTTTCAGAAGTGCAGGATACTTTCCACTAGCATTAAAAGGAATTGTTGTCCAGACTTCATTAGGGGGCTAATTTAGATCCTGAGAGTCCGACTATAGGCAAATACCTCTAACGTTTCTGTTCAGCAACCTTAACCTGTAAAATTTTGCAACCTATGAATAGTTGATTACTGTCACTCTTTCCTAATCTTGCAAATATTCCTGCAGTCAAGCTCATTTTCATGAGTTCTGCAGATTGTGCCTAAATATTTTCTTGTGTATCAGTTTTCACTTTGCACCTGTTTTGCCTTAACGGTGAGGTAGGGGAAGGGGTAAAGTTTATTTGTGCATACTATTTATTATTTTATATGTTGTTTCTGCAAAAGTTTCAGAAGTTCAAATAAGATCAACCATTTTGAATATTTCCAGAATGTATGTGTGTTAAGGATATGAGAGAAGATGAAGCTTGGGCTGGTAAATCAACGAAATCAGAAACCAGAATTTTAGAAACAAGTAGGCAACTGGTTTTAATTCTTTGACATTAAACTTTAAAATGTTCACATCTGAAGTGGTGCCACTACTTTCCTCATCATTTAATGTTATAACTTGACACTTTTGCCTTAGGTAACCATAATAACAGAGTTGAAGAGATATTCTGGATATATGTTTTAAATCAACACTAATCCTTGGTGAGTAATATTCTCTTTAGGGTAAGAGGCGTTTGTTACTGGCTTCCAAAAAACATATCCAGTTGGTGCTTTTCAGTCCTTTTTAACTCTTTAGTAGGAAAAACTAAATGAAGGTCATTATACAAAGCTCACCTCCGCTGGTTTAATAGTGTGGTTTAGAAACAGGTTTCTGTCAAAATCCAATGGCTTTTGCATGTCTTTTATCTCATGTCTGTACTGTTTGCTCCACAAGACAACAGGAACAGACAATATGAAGAAATTTGACTGCTTAAAAGTTATGTTAGCCTGTGCTTTTCCTGAGTATAGCTTCAAACAACATTTTTTTTCTTTTTTCTTTTTTTTTCTCTCTTCTTTTTAATGAGTCAATCTTTTATAATCTCCTTTCACAGACGGGCAACATTTGTTTCTTTATTTTGTATATGATGTTACTACAATAGATAACAGGATATTGCAGTCTTTCTGATGATTTAGAACCAAGGGGGGTGGGGTGGGGGTCTTTCTTTTTCCTTTTTTTATGTGCTGTTGCTTTACCTTCTTTGCCTTTGGTTTTGCTCATGTTGGATTGACCTGCACATGTGCTGCAGTCTTCTGGCTTGCATGCGTACACGCACATGTGGCGCATAGACCGACAGGATCTGTCATGAGAGCCGGCATGCATTCCTGCAAATAAAACATCTCTCTCTTTTGAAAACGTGACTTATTGACATGTCTCACTACAAACAAACAAAAAAACCCCAACCAACCTTAAATTCAGCATATCCTGAGAGAGGAATGCTCTGAAGTGATGTAAATATCCGGGAGAGGGGTCTGTGTTTGTGACTGATTTTAGCTTCTCATTTCTCTATGGGGGTGATCCTAGTACTGTGTGGCGTAGTCTCTCAGTTTTGAAACACACACACACACACACTGCAATAGTTGTGCCATGAATAAGTGCTTAGTGCATATATTGATGATGAATCAAAACGTGTTGTTAAGAGCTTTTTTGCTTTTTGATAGTACCAAAGCAGAAATAATTGTATGGATCACAGAAAAACAGTATTTCTAAAACTTGACATCTTCAAGAGTTTAAACGTCAGTGGAATTGTCTGCTAAATGAGTGCATTAAATTATTTATTCTTCATTTTTGTAAATCATTTTATTGCTTTGAAATAAACCAAAATTTCATAAAATTTCAGAGGAAAATCACATAAATTCCTTCAAGATTACAATATTAGGTTACATGTAGACCAAAACAGTAAACTCTTGGAGTTAAGTCTGCTTACATGTTTTGTTCAGAAATTAGTTGTACTAATGAAATAATCTTTCATTCTAAAGTAGAAATAAGGGAAATAATTTTTAAACATCACAAACATTGCTACCGAGTTTTACATTTTACAAGACTCTTTAAAATTCTTTAAATAACTTTATTCCCCGATGAGAGAACAAAAGATCTAACTGTGCCTTACTGCTAAAGGTATGAAAATTTGTTAAAAAGGAAGTATAGGATCAATTTACTGTTAAATGTATTACAGAAGTGAAATGTTAAAACGCTGCAATGGTATGTTGGAAGCATTTAATTTTGATAGGCATGATGTATAGCTAGGGAAGTAAGTGTACTCAAATAATTATGCTGTCTTTGAAAGACTAGGCAATTTAAAAATAGATTATCCAATGAGACCTAAGTAGTAGTTGTCAAATTTTCAGGAAGTAATTAAACAAGCAGAGGGTCTCTCCTTTTTACTGGCCGTTTCTGGGTTACATAGGGATTATGAAGAGAGACAAGAAAAATGACAGAGCAGGCTAAACAGCACATCAAACTCCCCTTGAAGAAAAACTTTTTTTTTTTTTTCAATGCCTTTCAGACTTATGAATAAGCCAGGTAATGTTTTGCTGTATTTTGGGTGCAGGTATCTGAGAAAATGTTCCCTTTAGGAAAGCAACAGACAGCATGGACATCTTTTTGTTGTTTTTATTTTAAAGAATACCTTTCAATGAAATTGCCCCAAAGGACTAGTTCCCTGGTTAGGGTTTAGGATTTGGGTTTGGGGTTGGCTTTTTGGGGGGAGAGGGTGTGAGGGGGTGTTTAAGGGCTTTTATTTAGACCTCAGCTCTTCTGGTTGGCTGCTATCCGGCACTCTGTCTTTTCTTTCCAAAAGTAGAGCTGCAATGGTTTCTCCAGCTGCTATCGGTGCTGCCCGAGCCCTCGCACAACACTACCCCACTCTCAAGGCACGACAGTCCTCCCCCAGCATACACAGCCTGCCTTCATAATGCTCTATTTTTTTCGATTCACATGTTGCAATACGTAATAGCTGCCTTTGGGTTTCTCAGCAATAGTATGTCAGATAATGAGCAGCTAATTGCTTGGGTCTTGGCTCGACTAAGAAATTTCAGTGCCTGCCCCTTGGAGCAGAGAGCAAGCGTCCAGCACAGGGATGCAGACAGATGATCAGAAAGCACCCACTGGCCAGTAGAACATGAAGGGCAGGGCTGTGTCTTTAACCCCACCTGCCTCACTTAGAAATAGACAAAATTGCTCCATTTTTTAATGATTTGTAAGACAAATGCTCCACGGAGAGGCAAGGTAACACCATGCATCCTTTGACTTCTATTCCATTCCTTACATTTCTTTTAAATACAGAAATTGTGGTTTCTTCTTTCTTTTTAAACAAAGTAGTCTTTATCTTTCATTTCCTCAGTGTCTGACTAATCTGAACAACAATAACACAACCACATGCAGTTCTTTTTTATTAAGAGTAAATATAGTTGCAGTTGATAAGGAACTTGATCCAGCTATTACAAGGAGGAATTATGAGATGTTGTTTGGGTGAGGCATCTCAGGGAATTTCTGCAGAGAAATATATGCTTTCTGGATCCTAGGCGGGCTCAGGGTTTAGTTGTGATTATTCAGAGTCAAATTCAAGGTACACAGAAAACTTTATAATCAGAAATAGTTATGGAATTTAAGTCATATGGACACAAATTGAAAGCAGAATTACATAACTGACTCTAAAACTGTAATTCATAAATCTTGAAGTTTTTATTGTGCTTAATCCATAGTTGTGGTTTTTGGGTTTTGTCCCCTTAGGCAGATTTCAGCAGTCATAAAAAACAAAAAAATAAATTAAAAAAAATCATACAAAATTTAGTGGGTTTGTGAATTCTTGTGTAAGCATCCTAGGAACCAGCCTTTGAGTATCTAGGCAGTAAGTTCTGTATCAAACCAAGAGGTTTTCTGACTTCAGGAAGATAAGGAAAATGCTATTTTTATCTAGAGTATGTGTCCTGGAGCATCTCTACTAATACAATGTACTCTGACAGTTTGTAGCAAAAAAAAAAAAAAAGTTCAATAGTTCATTCTTGTCCTCGCTTCCATGCTTGGGCCTTTTGGAAGTGAGGGTAAAATGGCAAGGTCAAGCTATCCCAGGAAAAAGAACAGTCAAATGTAGCTAAAATTTTTGAATACTTTGAGCTCTGGTTGAGTTTTGGATTTGCTAACAGGATAGAGAGCCCTGAACAGTAAATCTAGTTCAAGGCAGGGCTTTGACACATAGGCACTTCTTTGGAAGGGTGTATGTATCTTGTATCAGTCATTTTTAAGTGAAATAGAACTGAAACCCAAGGCTCTGTAGAATATAGATTAACTTCAATGGTGTTTATGGATTTGTAACAATGAAGTATCTAGGTTTTGGCAGCAAGGCAGTACTCATACTGTTTTCTTCAAAAACTAAACAAAACAAACCCACAATATAGACACAAAAAGAAACCCAGTTCTTGAAAGAGTAACTCCATTTCAGCTGTGCCCTGTTTTGTCCAGATGTCATCTCACTGTGAAAGATAAATTCCTAAATTTGTACACACTAAATTGATCTTCAGGGAGGAAAATAAATATAGCTCAGTAGATGACTGTGCAATTTTACATATGTGTTACTCCTTTTCTTTCTATTCTTGACAATCACACTGTGAATTTCCAAAAGCAGCTCAGCCACAATGTGCATGATAGCCAACCTAGTAAGTATTGCCTGAGTAGTAAGATGTACTACGTTCACTACAGGGCTGACGAGCTGTTTGGCAGGATTGTTGACTGAGGCAAATGTAGACACACTGCTTCTGGATATCTAAGCTAACCACACAAATCAGCTCACATCACTTTGCACCATCCTCCCAGCTCTTCTTGGTCTAGTACCAGGACAGTTTTTCAGAAGCTCTGTCTCCTTATATGTCCCTTTGGATAAATGTTCAACATCCACCTCATGCCAACACCCAAAGAATGTATTGCCAAAGCCTGTAAAAGCAGGAATGTAGAATTCTGATACATGAGTGTCCAGCCATGAAAATGGCTATCATTTTTATTCTAGAATTTCCATTCCTCTTTCTCTGTATATTCCAGTAGAACAGATGCAAGAGGAGAAATCACAACGGTTCCATCCCAGAAGGTGAGGAAGTAGATCAGATCACTGCAGCAGTTTTCTCCGACAAGTGCCTCAGTAGAGAGTAATAGGCAGTAAAAACCACTCGTTTTCCTGCACAAGACTTTAGGAAACCTCCCAGTGTCCTGTGACTAGATTGACCATCACACTGCACAGAGCAGTAAGCAACGCCTGAGACTACTTGAGGGGACTCAAGGTCCATCTGACTGGACTCTTAGAAAGATAGGAAGGAAACCTAAGTGTTTTGAATAGCAAGATGAATACTATGATTACCTAGAAGTAGTCATTTCTCTCTTAACTTGTTCCTGAGGCATGACATTTCTCCTGTGAGCAAACTGCTGACCCTGCTATTTTCAGTTGCCTGAAGAACTAATCCTCCCATTCAGCCGCTGCGTCAGCTGCCCTCTCACCTGATGCTACGACTAGTGTGCTTTCCTTATTGGCAACAGAGCCAGAAAAGGCTCTTTTCACCTCCTTTTTTACTCTCTCCTACCTCAGACTAATGCAGGACTTCTCCCTAAGCCATTAGGATTTATAGCTGTTTACCTTACCCGTTCACTGCTTTAAACTGTGGGACATAGGCTCCTGATTAATGCTGCTAACTACTGAACAACTGCCGCTGTGTTCCGCTGGGGGACTGAACGTCACCAATGGGATCTCTTGGAGCAAAATTCCCTTTGAAAAAGTCCATCGTTGCCTGTGCAGCAAATAATCCAATAACATTTCCAGAACCAAACCTTAGAAGTGAACATGGAAATTAAAGGTACACTTTCATTTTAAAAGTGGGAATTAGAGAACTTGAGTGAGAAGGTTGTTGGTTTTTTAAAAATATTTTTTAAGCAATCACTCTGAAAATTTTCATTTCTGCACTTAATGAATGGTTCTACCTTTTTAAAAAATAAATTAGCTTCACTTATTTTTCTCATAATCTTTTATTTCTACACAAAACCTGCATTTTCAAAACAATATTTCCAGTAGTTGGAAAATAGAGATAGTAGGAAATGATGACAGTAGATCAAGGCAATAACTATTTTTCTTAAGACTTATCGCAGTTGTGATGGCCTGGGGTAAGGTGAGAGGCCTTTGCTCTTCTGCAGTTGCACCGTCTGATTGGAAGCGTATGCACGACAGTAGATGGTGTTGATGACACTGAACAGGCCCGTTTCAACCTCTCTGTCCCTGATAAATCCAGATATACACCTGTATATCAAGAATATTATGCACCAGTTGCAATGACACTTCTGACTCCTTCCACAATATACAGGAGAGGCATCATAAAAAGCACTGATAGTTGTTAGAAATATGCATATGTGCACACTCATTTAGGTTTAGGCTAATTTTTTCCTGAACTGAAACAGCTGAATGGAGCTGGCTGTACCATCTTCAGAGCCACCAGCCTGCTGGTTTTAATGGAGATGATGCTGGAATCAGCATTCAGGGAGAGGGACTCGCGAAGAAACCAAATATTGCAAACCAGTTTGAGACTGATGGGGACACACTGTCCTTGATACCCTGGAGAGGGGATACCTGGAAGGTTATGTTCGAGAAAAGAAATGTTTGAGAGTTTTTTGGATAAGATAGTAACAGTGAAATCTGCAAACTGCAGATAGTGAGTATATTTTCGTGTGGAGAACACTATGAGACATTAAATTGAAGCTGTGAATTGCGGTTGTTATTGATTACTGTGGTTATACAAGGGATTTCAGGAAGAAATAAGATTGATTTGCAGTCTGAAAGCGTGTGTCTAGAGCAAGAGACTAATTCTTCAAACAAACGTGGTGTGAATAACGTCATAGTTCCAGTGAAAGGGTCTGTTCATATGTATCACCCCCTACATTTGGGGAATTACTGGGCATGATTACAAATGCAGGGAGAAAAATTTGTGGGTGTATGTGGGAGAGATCAAAGAGCCTTCTCTTGAGATTGGTTTTCAGTCCTTTATCACATTAGGTCAGACTTGGAATGCTTCAGATTTTGCTTCAAATAAGTAAGATATAACTGATTTTGAGGACTCTGATCCTTCAACTTCTATGCAGAGANAAGGAAAGGAAAGGAAAGGAAATATTTCCTTTCATGAGTTTTTAGTTGCACCTTTTCAGCTTCATTGCGTTTTTTCCCCGGTGTTTCAGGAGCGGCCGCTCTCCTGTCTCTGCACTGCCACCGCAACTCTCTTAACCCTCCAAATAAATATCCCCCCGCTCCCCTGCAGCTGGGGAAACTGTCTGTGCCGCTCATCCTTTCTCCCTTGTTACTGGACTCCTCCTAATAGTATTTTTCTCTTATTTTTATTCGAGTGGGGGAGGCAGCCGGGCTGGAGCTAAAGGTGAAGGTAAATCTCCCGCCGACGGCGCGGCCAAGGGGAGCCCCCGAGCGACCCGCCGCTCCCCCCGGGCCCTCCGGGCTCTGGCTTTCCTCTCCTTGAAACGCTGCATACACAAAGAGCTCGCTTCTGCCTTGCAATTAGCTAACCGAGATTTATTTACTTTTGCTCTTTCCCCTGTCCCTACGCGTATTTAGTGTTTGTAGCTCCTGTCAGCTTTGGCATTGGGGGGGGGGGGTGTGTGTGCTTTTTTTCTGTGGCTTCTTTGGGTTTTTTGTTGGGGATTTTTCTTGTGGGATTTTTTTTTATCTTTTTTTTTTTTCCTTTTCTTCCTTCTTCCGAAGTTATTTATTTGTATTTCTCCGGAGGCAGTTTTAAATCAAACGTCCCTGTCAGGGAAGACTCCGTCCAGCCGGACTCCTAAAGTGAGCAGGCGGCTCCCGCCGCTCCGCCCGCGGCCTGAGAGGGGCAAAGCGCCTTTTAATGAGCTGTCGGGGCACAGGAGGGCTCCGGCCCTGCGCTTCGCCAGGGCTGGGGCTCCCCGCGGCTCTGGGGGGTGCCCGAGGAACCCCACTTCAATGAGCTGCTCCTTCCCAGCGCGTCGGAGGGACCACGCTGAGCCCACCCTCCGAAAAAGTCATACGCGAAGTCACCAAGGTATGGTTGGAGAAGGAGGATTGATGATTTCCCCGTGTTTCAGGGGCTGAGGCGGGGTGGAGTGACCCGAAGCGGAGGGGACAGTGCTTGGCACAGGCAGGTCCTGCGGGGCTTTCCCGGAGCGCCTTATATGGCGGGGGTGGGGGAGAAAAAGGGGGGGTGCCCCGGGCACTGCTGCGAAGCGCCGAGCCCCGGCCGTGGTGGAGCGTGTGCGGCTGGGACAGAGGCAGCGGCTGCCGGAGGAGACGGGGATCTCTGAGGAGAACCTGTCCCGCCAGAACGGAGAGTAACGGCAGCCCCCCCGGCCACGGAAAGTAAATCTGATTTGGCCACTACAGGTTGGTTACCGGTGGGTTTTCATTGTGTTTAGGGGTTGGTTTGGGGTTTGGGTTTTTGTTTGTTGGTTGGTTTGGTTTGTTTTGTTTGGATTTGGGCTCTTTTGTTGTTATTGATTTTTGGTTTTGTTTTGGTTTGTTTTGGTAGGGATTTTATTGATGGGGTTTTTCGTTTGGGTATGATGCTTTTTGTTTTGACTTGTTTGTTGGTTTTGTTGTTTCGTCGATGTTTTGGGTTTTTTTGGTTTGGTTGTTTTTTGGGGGTTTTTTTTTGGAGGGGGGGAGTGTCTTTTTATTTGGGTTCTTCTCTCCTTTCTCTTTTTCCCTCCTCTAGGCGTTTTCTGAGCGGCCTGGACCTGCCGAGGGCCAAAGGCAGTTTTGGCACCCCGGGGAGTGCCGCTGCTGGTCCCACGCTGGGAGGGCGACACCGGCGGCTCCGCGGCGGCGGCGGGGGAAGCAGAACTGGGAAGGTGGAGTGCCCCGGCCAGCAGAAGCTGCCTGCTCTGCCCGCTGGCCCCTCTGCTCCTCTTCTCCTTTCCCGCAGGTTCTCCCCAGCCCTGCGGCCGCCGAGGGCCGGCGGAGCTGCGGGTGGGTGACTGGAGGGCAGCGCTGCCGAACCAAGCGGTTTCTTGGCCGGTGTAGGCGATACCCACGGGAGAAGGCACTTCTCCTCCGAAGCTCCTTGAGCTTCTTCCATGAAGATACTGAGGGGGTGAGGGAAGTGAGAGCAAAGCCGAGGGTTTGCCTATTTTGCGTTAAAACAAGGGGAAAAGATGCGCGGAGCTCCCACCTGCTCCTCGCCTTGCCCTGGGGGGGGGAGCCCGGTAAGAGGGGCCCCCCCTGAGGCCGCCCCCCGACCCCGAGCAGGGCCTGTGGGAGCTTTTATTATCCATAAACAGTAAAGCAGGAGCGACCGGTAATAAGATCAGGAAAGGAGGCATTAGACAAACCAGCGCTCAGGCACCGCTGGCGTAGAAACGTGCTCTCCAAAGACACTTTCTGTCGAGCCGCAGTAAAGGTTTTATTGGTAATTGAGAATCGAGTGGCAACCGCAGGTTTGGCCCTAATGACCACTTCAGTGGGGAGAAATTCCAGTGCCCGGCTTGTGGGCGAGACCCAGCGGGCAAAGGGCATTGCGCGGTGATAACGAGTATTTACTAAAGGAGTTGCTGCCACATGAATGCCGGGATTTAGGCTTCGGTTTGCCGGGTAAACTTTTTTACTAATTCTGAAGGCAGGCCAATAACTTTTATAGAGGAAAGAAAAATATTTAAAGTCAGTAACTTCTCTAGTGGCTGAAAATTAACTTCTGACAGCAAGCGGCGTTTTCCCTTCTCGTTGAATGAAAGGAACTTCTATGCTTAAAATTCACTCTGAAAGATCTACTGTTTTAAAAATAACAACACCCCACAGGGTAATTTTTCAGCTTTAGAAGAACCTTTTAAACCAAACCAAACCAAACCTAAGAACCTTTAAAACCTAACGTGTTCGCTCAGGGCCGTTGAGAGCAGAGCACCCACATTATTTTTGTCAGCGTTTTCGTATGCAAGGAACAGAGCAATATTACTGGCCCCCGCTGATCCTAAAGTTCTTCCTGCAAGCTTTTCTTTTTGATCTGCTTGTTGTCAAACGAAGGAATTAATAAAAGGAATTACCCGTTCTGGCGCTGTGCCTTCAGGTAGCAGAGGCATTACAGCTGTAAACTTCGCATTTTGTGAACGGCTTCGGCTCATTTTCCCCCTCCATCAACACTAGGGCTTTTGGAAATTGGAATTTTAAAATTCAAGTCCGGTGTTACTCAATTGTGAAGGACCCGGTGATGTCGCTGTGTCTGCCCATTTAAAATGAACAGACTAGTTCCAGTGACTTCGCGTCTCTGGGTAGAGGCAGAGAGGAGGTTTGGCGGAGTGGCAGCGCTGCCCGCAGCTCCCTTGCCCTGCCTTCCCACCGCCTCCCGGCCCCCCCCAGTAGCAGGGTTGGGATTTACTGGGCGTCGCTGAGAGGAAAATCGGATGGGGCCTCAATAAGCACCGTTTGTGCCAAGGTTCCCTTCTTTTGCCATTGAAAACCTGCAACACCCATTTCCCCAGGTGGGCCCCTCTATATGGATGCTCTCTTTAATGTTAACATCCCTTAAAAAAGAAAAAAGAAAAAAAAAAAAGAAAAAAGAAAGCAAAGGTGCTTGTGCCTCACTTCTGAATTTTTACCTTTTGTCAGACAGGGTGGTTAATTTTCTTCGTGCAAACGAAAACAGTAGATATCACTGTATATATTCATAAAGATACATAAATGAATATGTAGCTATAGTGTAAATGTATGCGTATAGTATAGTGTGGGTGTACGTGTATGTATATAAGCAGTTTTGTCACTTGTTCAGAGCACTTATCTTGGAAAAAAAAAAAAGAGGCTGAAGAAACGGATACCCCTTCATCAGATTAAAATTTGTCTGTTACTTTAAAATGTATTTTAAACGTTATGTTTAAATGTATGAATTTATTCCAAATGATGAAATGTAGGTATTTTGCTTGTCACAGGAAAAAAACCGTACAAACTCCCAAAACATTTTCTCCACCTTCCCACCTCCAAAATACCGCCATGACCTCAGAGCATCCAAACATCTGGGGTTTTTATTTTACTTTCATTATTCAATGCTGAGACTTAACAAACGATTACAGGTTGGAAAACACGTTTGAAAACAGTAGGGGCATGTTACGTCAAACGTCTGGCCAGTATTAATCTAGTGTTTGGAAAACAGTTGACAGTTGCAAGCATTTCACCTCCCTCCCTTTTCTCCCTTTCCTTCAAATATAACCCTCCTCAAAAAGAAATCACAAGCCCTCAGTTACTCGAGGTAAAGTCTCCTCTCTTTTTCCACTTGCAACCAGCACCAAGGGGTAAACTGAAAGATCATTTAATTATTTTCATTCTAATCACTTTAATCCCCCTTATACTAGAAGCAAATAATGGTAATGGGATCCACATGGAAAAGACCCTCGGGAGGGGCGGGTTAGGGCACTGGGGATCCTCCCGGCCGTGCGCCCTGGCAGGTGGAGCCCAACCGGGCTCAGCTCGGCGTCCCCGCCGGTAGAGATGGGGTTTTTAAAATGACTAAAGCATTGGATAAGGCTTTCCAATCTATGGGCAGCTTATTTTTATTTGATTATTTTATTTTTACTCCAAGTGACACGGCTGGCAAGTGAACTGGTTGTCGCTCTGTGGTGACAGGGAGGAGGAGCAAGAACAATTCATTTGCAGTATTAGTTATAACCACTGTGGTAATGATGCTCATGTCTGAGCCTGCAGGAGTAGAGTCAGCAGCGAGATCACCGGGCACTTGCTTTCATTGGATGTTTGCAGATCTGTACAAATACGGGACCTGCCGGTTTCTATAAACATCTTTCGGGACACAGTCAATCAATCATTCTGACAGGCAAGCAGACCAGAAGCCTGGGATATATACAAGGCATAAATACATACATATAAACCCTGTCAACTTTGTGGTATTTAAGCTTCTTTTTTTCATCTTTTTTTTTTCCCTATAAGCCTTTCTAAGAGAAACTGTATCTAGAAAGATCCCCACAAAGTCAGAAAATCCCAGTGAAAAGGTAGGAGGTATTGTTAGGAAGTTATGTTATGTTGTATGCTTTAATGCTTGCAAGGGCAATGTTACAAAGGAGAAATAAAAAATGTCTCTAAGCAAGTTGGAGACCTAAAAAAGAAAATAAAATTCTATTATACTTCCAGTCAGGGACACAATTTCAAGAACATGTGTCTGAAAAAAAAAAAAAAAAGAAATGTGGTCATTTTAAAATATGATGCAACAGATATATCTGGAAAAGACATGAGTTTACCAGATTTTCTAGTCAGCAAAGTGTTCTTTATGTTGCAGTCATTTTTAGTATTACTTTAATTTGAAACATATTTGCATCCAGGGATAGATCCTTGCAAATGCACTGCTTTGTTTCATTTTTAATTTAGTTTTTAAATGATCTTTTGATAACAAGAGCTCTTGCATGGCATGGAGTTTTTGTCCTGTCTAACACCGAGTCTTTTGCTTGCAGAAGGACATGTGTGACTGAGGAATCCATAGCATGAAGAGCACAACAGATCTGAAGCATCCCAGTAAAGTAGAGACAATAGTTATGTATCAAGGTAGGAGAAAATCAAGATTCAGGAGTTGAAAGAGAAGGTCAGATTCTGAGCTGGTGTAAATTAGGAGCTTCACTGAAATAGAGAAGTGGCTAGTGCTGCAGAAATGATGGGTTGTTGTTCTTATGTTTCCATGATGTGAAGCTGTGGCCTTTTCTTCTGGATAGCGAACTTCAAGGAAAGAAAGCCCTGGGCTGCTTTGGCCTGGTTGGGGAATGGCACTCAGAGGGCAGAAGTTATGCTTTGGCAGAGAGTATCAAGGGGAGCTTTTCCCAACCGGTCAAACCTGCAAAACAAGCTGGAAAAATGGGGACCAGAGTGTTGATTTCATTCAGGAAAGACCTTGTGAGTGCCTTGTCTCTGTGGAGCTATTGTCAATCATATTTTTCTTTTGCTGCAATTACTGCATTTGTTATGCAAGTTTTACTTTCAAGAATAAACTTGATATTAAACTCACTGTCACTCCATGGTTGCTATCTGTTAAAAATAAATTACATAAAGTGCCTGAGCCAAATATTACTTCTGGGTTTTGGTGCTGCATTTCCAAACAGGCTGGGTCTTACAGCAGACATAATTAGTGCAGAAAATGGTTTCACTGGCTTCTCAGAAACTTAAAAGCATGTGTTAAAGATCTGTATTGTCAGCAGAATAGGGATTGGGTTATTTATCTGCTTGCATCTAAGACCTCCCCTGTAAGGACTTGTGTCGAGAATATATTGGATCATTCACTTGCTTCGAGGCTGTTTTCATTTTTATATAACAATTTAAACTTATCACCATTTAAGTGACAGCTTCATCAATCAAAGCTTTATTCTGATGAACCTGATGTATTATTTTCCATAGCAGTATATTATTGAGTCCTTTCACAGTCTGGAGTAGGTAAGATGAGTGACGAAAGTATTAATTGACAATTTTCAGTTAAAATAGTACATGAAATAAGTAACAAAATAGTAGGTGAAGATTCTGTGAATGTTTAATAACTTCGACGTAAGTGATATTTTCATAAGCATGGTAACACCAATTCCACATTATAACCTTTTGGGTTTGCAGTTGTAAGGTGACTCCCATGCTCTCAGATATCACTGGATCAACTTGGGCTAACATGAAGTTCACAATCTTTATTCACAAACATTCTTTGTAACCACAGGAATGGTATTTTTATGTTATGGTAAAACTTAAAGCTCTCACATTTTTTGTATCTTCAAAGATTCATAATCTCCCCTCCCCCGCAATGTTTTTTAAAAAATATATGATCAATGAGGTTTTATTTTATTTTATTTTTTAATTAATTAAGTGAAAAAGGAGGAAAGGGGCAGCGAAGTATACAATACACATACCTGAGAGTGTAAACCCCCCACCTGACCATGTAACTACCCAACCAACAAACTCGGCTTTGTTCAGCCTTTGAGCATAACTTCCAAACTTCGTGATATGGCAAGTGACAAATCTCTTTCTGGAAGATCTTACTTCTGAAGACAATGCTACTGTCTCACTGTGCCACCCAGAGCAGACAGACTACTATTCATTAGCCTGTAAACATACAAGTTCTCCTTTGCTAGATTATGTGGCATACCTGTACCCTGATAATTTGCTACAAAGGGCGTGGAACAAAAAAAGTACTTTAATTGATGCTTGAGAAAATAATATTATAGTTTACTAAAGCTGAGATATCTTTTAATATTCTGCTATGCCTATTCAGGTAAGACTCAGCTATTTATTTTAAAGATCTGCTGCACATTACTGGGCATTGAATTTTACTATTTCTCTTTTCTCTGAGGTTAAATACTTTTTGACTAAAGCATTACTTGCACTAAGTAACAGTATTACATACGCTATTTGTAGTAAGCCTAAAGTGTCCAGAGAGTCAATCTCCTTTTGTTTCTCTTCTTTGTTGTGAACAGGTTATCCAAAAAGATTTGAGAATACTGCTGTGTTGCAATTGATAACAGTGACATTTTTCAGCTTAAACAATGTGCGGAGACTATGGGACTGTCAGAAGGTGAGGCATTAAGAATACTCCTAAGCTTTTACTTCTTCCAAACTATAATGACATCTTGACTCTGCTCTGATGAGTTACTGATTTGCTTTTGACAGTGGTGGGCCCAGAATTTTCTTAGAGTGTATTTTGTTAAGTGTGCTGTAAGGATAATGCAGATAAGCCTCTCCAAGTGTTACCTCATATTCTATGCAAAATTCTGCTTAGTTCAAGTATGTAGTGAACAACTAGACTGAAGATTGTTAATCAGTATTCATGGAATTAATTTAAGGATGATTTTTGAAGTGATAGAAGTTTTATGCCTAGCAACATGGGCTTCCTTTTCTATTTATTCTGTCCCGTAGAACAACTGTCTCTTCTTAAAAAGTATCAACACTCACTGAGAGTGATCTTACCTGTTATTTTTTTTCTCTGTTATTTAGTCAGTGTTAAGAAATTGCGGAGAACACTTTATATTTTAAAAATAACATGATGACACACAGTCCATTTACTAATTTTGGGGTAAGAGAGGAGTAAGCTGCAAAGAAAGACTCTGTTCGGCCTCACTGTGGACAGCTGTGGAGCGGAGCAGACTTGTTCGACAGGGCAGGAAGGCTGTGATGTTACTGCAGGAAAGAGGGAGGATGTGGCATGAATATGGCTGGGACCAGGTATCCCTTTACACAAACCACTAATATCACCTCTTCAAAACTTCTGTCTCAACTTGCATTAAAACTAACACTCTTTTAGTTTTCCCAAAACCTTTAATGAAAAGTCTTATCAAAGAAGATTTCTTCCTTTAGCTTTCCTCCCCTTTTACTAAAGGGTCTTTATATCCAGTTCATAAACCTTTATTTATGTTTAACAATTTAACTTAGTATCATTAGATATTACTCATTGTGGTG